>JAMKPZ010000962.1:0-66695 GCA_024699675.1 Amphibolis antarctica | reverse complement strand
CAGCTCGGCGGCGCTGTCGGCGGCTTGCCTTGTGGCCTCACGACGGTCTCTGCTTCAGGATTTCTTTCCAAGGGCCAAGCTTATGCGCATCGCCCTGCCTTCAAGTTCCTGCAAGATACCCATTCATTTACTTAGAAGGAGGAGGGGACAGAGGGTGAAGAAGTTGTTGGTATGTACCACTCCGTTGAGCTTTGCAAGGGCAGCGTCCATCTCTTCCTTGGTGGAGTAGCTGACGAAGCCGTAGCCACGTGATAGGCCGGTTTCGCCGTCGTACAGGACACGGGCACCGACGACGTCTCCATACTCCTGGAACACCTCGTTCAGGCTCTCGGACGTGACGGACCACGAGAGGTTGCCCACAAAGAGCTTGAACTCGGTTTCGGGATACAGGGGCTCCTTCGGCTTCGGCTTGTCCGAGAAGTTCACGCGGAGTGTCCGACCGCCGTGTTGCTGAACACGTTACTTTAATGGTCACCCAATCAATCGTTTGGGAATGGGTACAGATACATGGGATGGGGAGGGTATAACTCACACTTCCATCGAGGTTTTGGATGACCTGCTCACAATCTTCCGTGCAGCTCATGGTCACAAATGCAAATCCTCTGCTTCTTCCGGTGTCTCTGTCGTACAGCACCTGCCACAGACATCATCTCCGTCAAACACCAGGGATTGGGGCTGGGGAAGATGAACCAGGAGTGGGATTCGATTTGATCTCCCAATCAAGCGCCATTGTTATCCAAAGCAAGAAGGGACAAATGAAAGGCATCGTAGATCAGAGAAAGACTGGGTTTGATATAGATGCTTCACCAACCTCAATCATCTCAGGGCTTGCGTACTCCTGTACAATCCCAGCCAACTGCGCGCTGTCGCAGCTGTAAGGCAGGTTACCGAAATAAAGCTTGGTATTCACCGGAGAAGGAGCGTCCGCAACGTTCACCCCTTCCGCTCCACTTTCGGCTTCTTTTACCTCCGCCTCCATTGCCGCGGAGGTCCTCGGGAAGCTTCTTCTTCGGCGGGCGAAATTTAAAGACACGTGCTCCACGGAGTAGGACGACGGGCGGAGCGCGCGTAGACCGCCGACCCAGAGTATGGAATCTGACGTGCTGTTCTTCTGCTGGACGCATGGCACCGTGGAGGCGGAGAAGCACGGGGCTGCGGCTGCCGTCGCTGCCATTTTGCGCAGCACTGGGTTGGTCTCCGACGAGATGGAAGGGGAGGGTGCAGTCTTGTGCTATCCGGGTGTGTGACGTGGAAGAACCTCGTCCAATGATAGTGCGTTCAGGAGAAGAAGATAAGGGGCTATTACCATTTTGACGGTTTGCTTTAAAATTTGCAAAAACAATTTATTATATATATTTGTAAGTTAATTTTTTAACGATATTATTAGAGTTATTTTTTTAATAATATTTAATTTAAATTTTTTTTTTTTATATACGTACGATACAAGAGAAATTAAGAAAGACCTCAGAAGATAATAGAGAAGAGATTTAAGATGTTAGTAGTGTGTTATAATAATTTAATAGAAATATCTATAATTTTTTTATTACTATGTCATTAAATTTAGTATTTTCGTAAATATGAATTTAAAAATATCAAAAATGATAGAGATTATAATATATATGAAAAAGAGACCAAAGTTACGTTGAGTAAATAAATTATTAAAAAATTTAAATAATTTAAATTTAATTTAAGCAATTGAATTAAGACAAAAATTATTTTAATAATGCTACTAGAAAGTATTTTCTCTGTACACTTTAATGAATGATATAATAAATGTAGAATTTTTATTGTAATTATAAAAAAATAAAAAAAAAAGATTTTCTTGCTTTCTAAATTATGTTGACCTAAAAATGTAAACGTACGTAAACTTTGTCAAATAAAATCTTAACGGTAAATTTTATATGTATTATTATTATTATATAAATTTTTATTTTACGATTTATTATATCATTTTAACAATATTTGTAAAATTACTTTTAATTTTAATTTTTTATTGTTATTAAAATTAAAAAATATTTTATTAAATGAGATATTATTTTTTAAAATTTAAAATAATATTAATAATCCGAAAACGAAAAGTACAATAAAATGATTCAAAACATCAACCGGAGAAAAACATTAGGTCCTGACAAAAGTTTAACAGTATTGACAATGAAAACGCATCGGTATCGTTTGTCCTTATCTTTTAATATTATATAATTATTGTTTTTACTATATATCATAATATATTTATTAAATAATTTTTAATTTTTATTATTTATAAATTTAAACTAATATTTTTATATTTTTATCATAAATATACAATAAAAATATTTTTATCATAAATTATAAATTTACTACCAAGGCTTTTGAAAAAGAAAAAATGCAAATATGACCCCACTTTTTTTCGTGCAATGCGTTATAGTATTGCGTTGATAATTAAAAACCAATTTATCAATCTTTGCTTCTTTTTTAATTCACGGATATTATGTAAGTAACAAGATTTAAACTACAGTTATTTATAATTTTATCTTCAAGTTCAACTTCAATTTTTATATTACAGTTGAAATTGTGTTAGTTAAAATTGAAGTTATGGTTAAAATTTTTGTAGGTTAACTTTTATACTATTAATTATCAGTATTATATAATACATCGTTAATTGTTAATATTATTCATCAATTTTTCATAGCTTTTTTTTCATTTACAAGTATTAAAATCTTTAATATTGAAGTAAATATTTTATGTTTCACCGCTAATATATCCAGGAAACTAATTACTCTCTTTCAACCACATTGATCTCACCACTTCAAGGATTTTGTACATGTAACAGAAAGAAAGTAATTAATTTAGATAAAGTACAATTTCTTTACTTTTTTGATGTTTATGTTTATTTGAAATTAACGTATCATTTTTACGTATTGGTATATCAAATTAATTTTATATATTGTTTATGAAAAAGGTACGTTAATTTCTATATGGAGAATAAAATTCTTTAACAGATAATTTTAAAAATAGTATACTAAAACCGACCTACAATTCAATTAAATTTAAAAAAAGAGTATCGCGGAAGAGAAAAAAATTGCTTGAGATTTTAAATGCTGAATCGAAAGTAGGAAAAATACAGAAGTTTTAGTATTTGCAAGATCAAAGCGAATAAATTTAAAAAAAAAAAATTATCGTATGTAAATATAAAAAATAATTTAAGATCATTTACTAACTTTATTTTTCTACTTTAAAAGTAAAAAAAAGTGAATTTTAAGTAAATGATTTTAAAATAAAAAATTTAATAATAAAAAAATAAATATCATTATAAAAATAAAAATATTTTTAAATTTTAAAATAAAAAAATTAAAATTATCAAAAAATTTATTATAATTTTAACTTCTATTCTGTACAACTTCTTACATTCAAACATCCATTAAAATAAAAATAAAAAAACCTAAAACCCAACACCACCATCGCCGGCCGTCCACGGTACGACTGCGGCTACTGCGACCAGTTTACCAACGCCACCACCATCTTCGGAAGGTCGGTGGTGTTCCGGCTTCGTTCCTCCCGCCGTCGGGCACCAGGAAAACCCTAGCTCCTACGACCACCGCCACCATCACCAGCAACACTACCGTCATCGATGGCAACACTGGCGCTGGCACTGGGACTGATGGCACTGGTCCTGTTCCCCTTCCCTCCCACCGACACCTCCGCCAACCTCTTCTCCCTCGTCTACAAGGGTTGCGCCAACCATTCTTTCGGAATCTCCGGTGGCGTCTCCCAGCAGGCCGTCGCCTCCCTCTCTTCCGCCCTCATCGCCCAATCGTCCACCTCCAAGTTCTTCAAGACCACCGCTTCCGGCTCCTCCTCCCCCTCCCTCTTCGGACTCTTTCAATGCCGGGGCGACCTCACCCCCTCCGACTGCTCCGACTGCGTCACCCACATCCCGTCCATGTGGGCCGGACTCTGCGGCTCCGCCATCGCCGCCCGGATCCAGCTCACCGGCTGCTACGCGCTCTACGAAGTGTCGAGGTTCCCCCAGGTCTCCGGGACGAAGATGCTTTACAAGTACTGCTCCGCCGGGGGTGGGGGCCGTGACGGGTTCGAGGAGAAGAGGGGTACGGCGCTGGCGAGGCTGCAGAGTGGGGTGGTCGGGGATGGAGCGGGGGTGGGCTTCTACGCCACCAGCTACGACTCGGTGCACGCCATGGCTCAGTGCGAGGGCGATCTCTCGGTGGCGGACTGCGGGGAGTGCGTCACCGAGGCGGTGCAGAAGGCGGAGGTGGAGTGTGGGGGGTCCAGCTCCGCTCAGATGTATCTTTCCAGGTGCTACGTTACTTACAGCTATTACGTCCACGGCGTGCCGAGGTATGTCGGTGGCAGCAGTGGCGGCGGTGGTTCAGGTACGAAGCCCCCTCCCATCTCTGGGGTGTCTGAGCTGATTGGTTCCATAAAAATGCGATCTTGCTTTTACTTTTTCATACTGTTCTGTTATTGGGTGCAGGTCAAACAGGGAAGACCGTGGCAATTGTGCTTGGAGGGGCGGCTGCTGTTGGCTTCCTGGTCATATGCGCCCTCTTTGCGAGATCACTGTGCAAGAAAAAGGAGGGTGAGCACTGAGCAGTGAGCTCTCAATTCTTGCGACCTCACTTATCATCATATTGATTGATGCTCATCTTTCCCCTTCTTTTCCTTTACGAACGCGCCTGTTGTGGGGTGAGACTGAGAACTCAAATCTCTCTTTGTGTACAGATTACTGAATCACATACATGGTAGGAGAACGGAGAACAGAGAACAGAGAGCAGAGAACGGAGAACAGAGAACAGAGAGCAGAGAACAGAGAACAGATGGTGATAGCAGCATTCCTTCCCCTCCTCGCAACAGAAGATGCTCTGATTTTGCTGTCTGATGCTGAGCATTTGAAGGTGGGGCGATTGTGTTTGATGGGTGGTGCTCAAATATTTCATGGACTTGTCATGTGACTTGGGAAAGAAGTGAATGAAACTTAGCTCCTCGGTTGTGCATTTCCACCCTCTGTTCTGTTGCCTCTGCAGACCTTGTTTTCGTTTTCTGCTCAACATACATTTCATGTATCAACTAGACCCATACATAACACATCACATTGCGACCATTTTTTTTTCCCCTCACCTTTATGTGCAATGCATCTTCTGAAACCAGTCAAAAGCATTTCGAGGTCTGTTTTTGAACGAGATCCGAACTTTATGAAAGTCGAAAGATACTACAGTATCTACTGTAACTTTTCATTCAACGAAGATTCAAATTCAAGAATTTAAAATTTTAAAAATGCTCACAACATAAGATTAAGTGGTCATTTCGAGATTTGTTTGATTGTACATGTGTACGGTAGACCTTTTGTGCACAAGCCTTTGCAAAGGTGCCTGGCCTGGTGTGGAAATTCTGTTTTTAAAAAGAAAAAAATAAATCCCGATTCTAAAAATATGCAAACACGACACCGCGCAGTGCTCACCAGCTCCCATATCTTTTCTTTTTGAGGGCCTTCAGGATTCTTCTACGCCCTACCTTTTTCAGAGGAAGTCGATGAATCGAATGAAAAAGGAAAAAAAACACGTCATTCTAATGGTGGAAATTTTCAAAAACCTCTTTATCATCGAAATGAGGCACTTACAAAATTTCCAAAAATCAGGAAAGAAACGACGACGTCTCAAAATAATAATAAAATGTTTAGCGTTAAATTATTGTTTCATTTGGAAATATTTTTTCTTAAATATAAAAATTACTCTCAACGTTACGATAACATGAATGAATTTTTAAAGTAATTTTTTTACATTAACTTTTTCGTGACATTCAATTACATCAATAATAAAAAATATAATTTCAATATCAATTTTACTTATATAAATATTAAAAAACATCAACTACTGTGACTCAATCTTTTTGAGTGGTGCGAGAGTTGAAAATGTAAAAATCACGTTTAAAAAAAAAATTTAAAAATTACTTTTTACTACTTTTGAAGTTAAAAAGTTATTTCCAAACACATCTTATATTAAACATACTTCTATGTAGACCCTCTTAATCTGTTGTGGTCACGTACTCATTTTTCTCTTACACTTACGTCTGATTACGTATTTATTCTTCTCAACTTTTTCCTTCTTAATTAAGGTCTGACTCTTAAACCTTTCAAGTTTTTTTAACTTGTAGACCTCTTTTGACAACTTTCAAATAAAAAATGCCTTTATAGATCACTTTCAACAAACCTTCAATACTAATAATAACATTTCCTTGCCCTTTGATTGGGATACTATCTTCCCAACAAAAATCCTCCACCCTAATCTTCTAGAAGTTTCGTTCTCTTTAGAAGAAATTCATAATACAACTTTTACCCAAGGAAGTGATAAATCCCCCACCTCAAATGGCTTTCCCTTTTTTTTCTTCCAGCATTATTGAGATCTTGTCAAATATGAGATTCTTGACATTCTCAATGCTTTCCACTCATCTAACAACCTAAACTTTTAAGCTCTGATTAATAACACATTCATTGCCCTTATTCTCAAAAAAATTGAATATCTAGGTGTCTTAGACTTCAAACTCATTAGCTTAATTAACACTATCTATAAAATTGTTACAACTTTATTAGTTTCAATTTTTTTCAACTTCTAAAATCACTCACAATGTCATTATTATCATGCAGATTTTAATATATAAACTTTTATCACTCAAATTATAATATAATTCTAACTTTATTTGCAAAATCAATTCCAACTTAGCTATCCAACTCTTAGAACTGAAAAAGTTATCTTCAAACATATACCCTAACGTTACATTTGAAATCTACGCTGGACAGCTTCACACCAACTCCCAAATGGAATGATTGTTGCAACGGTCACAGCCCACTCCCACAACCTACATCAGCTTGTTTGATTTCGATGGTTCTTTCGTCCAGTGGAGTAGCCCCTCTTTCAATAAATACTGACGTGCATGAATGTTTTTTCTTTTAACGATGATCTGTACACAAATGCAAGAGTTGCATTTAAACCACTTGTATAATGTTGAAGTATTGTATTCTATTGTTTTGAAGTACCACAATTTTACATTAATGACATACCTCTTTTACAAAAATCGATCACTTTTGCTATTAGGGCATCTTTTACCGTTGATCTGTACACGAATGTGAGAGTTGTGTTTAAATCACTTTTGTTGTTGGGGGATTTTTCTCAATAATTTTCATGCACGTAAATAGATGTTATATAATCAATACATATGGTGAAAAAATCTCCCTTAACTCAAGCACAAAACTAACTTTATTTTTGTTTGACTTGTCTACTAAAACTCCTAGCTCCAATTAGATCTTAAAGTTGAAAGAGCTGCTCTTAAATGAAGCCTAAATGCCTTGCTATCAAATTAGCTCATGTCTACAACTCAATTATTAATCAAAATCAACGTGGTTTCCTAATAGGTAGGAACATTCATGACTACTCCCTTAGAAAATGCTACACTTTATTCACAAATCCAATATTAGCAATATTATGCTTAAACTAGATTTCAAAAGCATTTGACAAAATCAACTGACATGTTCTTCAGGAGTGTTTGTTAGCCCTTGGCTTCAGTGATAGATAGATTTTCTGAATTAAATCTTATCTCTCCTTTTCTCATTTTCTTTAAAGACCATTTCTCTTCTACCAATAGGGTGAGGCAAGGAGATTCTCTCTTCCTATTTCTCTTTTCTTATCATTTCTCACTTTTTTGATTGGCTTTGTAAAGTAACTCTAGGTAATAATATAATTCAAGGGATCCAAATATAACATTTAGGTACGTTTAATCATCATTTTGTTGATGATACCATCATATTATAAAAGACCAATATTCATAATATATGTTATCAATCTAAAAAGACTTCTCAGTGGGTTGCATACTAATGACTAATTTTTCCACAATATTTGTAATATCCTCAATTGTTCCATCTCTTCCCTCCCTATCAATTACCTTAGTCTTCCTCTTCATTTCAAATCTCCCACCTCTTCTAATTGGAATAAGGTTGTTGATTATTTCACATCTAAGAGTATGAGAAATTGTTAGAAATAATAAATCAAAATTTTCATTATTTTCTATTATTTTTTACTTTTTAAAGTTACAAACTCAAGTTGGAAAAGTAAAACTCTCTCCATCACAAGAAGAACTACCCACTTGAATGTAGTGTTGTTTACAACTTCCACTTATTTTTTCTCTATCTGCCACCTTCCTTCTTTGGTAGCTAAAATTCTTGAAAAAATTTGAAATCATTTTCTGTGGAATGGTGCTTTTGTGATCTTTAATAAAATTTATTTAGCTCATTGAGAAATTCTCTGCAAGTCAAAAAAATTTGGCAAATAAGAAATTCTTGATCTTAAAAACTTCTCCATTACCTTTAAAGGGAAGTTACTTTGAAAACTCGTCATCATTAATTATAACTCTCCTATTTAGTGTCAAATCATTAAAGTCAAATTCTCATGAGACAAAGGTTTTAGTACTTTCTTAAATCCTTTATTCCTGATTACTCTACACTCTAAAAACCATCAAAATCTATTGAACTAATCTGTTAGAAGATAGTCTCATATTGGATATCTTACTGATGAAAATTGTGCTTATAACATAGTGAAATTTTCTTCAACTACTTAACTAAGTTTTATTAATATATGAAACTACTTCCAACATGGTATCAGAGGGAGTTGGAATCGTTGATCTATGTTGAGTGTGCGATGACATCATTTGCGTGACTTGGGTTGCTTCGTCATTTTGCCTGGTGAGCGGCAAGTAAGGAATTCTAATTGTATTCGGTGACTATCGCACATTGTGTTCGGTGACTTTGTTCCACACTTTCTAGTCCTACTAATCTTTTGTATCCTTCACGATGTTTTGGTTCCTGTTTTTCAATTTTTATGCTTGTATTGGTTCTTGTTCGTATGTTCCTATGTTAGTATTTTTTTTCCTATGGAATGTCTTCCATGAAATTGTTTTCTTCATGAGTTTTCCCTGACTATTCTTTAGTTGCTCTGTCAATGATTGATAAAGATAATGTTGTGTTTAGGGGAAAGGGAGATGATATTAATCTGTTAAATCCTTACTTCCTTCATCTTAGTGACAACCTTGGTATACCCTTAATGACCAAATTATTAAACAACTACAACTACAAATCTTGGAATAGAACAATGACCATGACACTTAGTGCTAAAAATAAATTGGGATTTGTGGATGGAACCCTAACCAAATCTAATCCCAACAATCAGTCTCAACAATAGTTTTTTTGGAAGAGGTGTAATGTTATTGTTGTATTTTAGCTGATAAACTCCTTAAAGTCTAATATAGTCTCTAGTGTTCTGTATTTTGATATAGCCACAGACATTTGGAACCCAAACTTTTCAAATCAAAAAAGATATTGCTAAATTGAAACAAGAAGGGGATTCCATTACAACCTATTTCACTAAACTCAGAGCCTTATGAAATAAATTAGGAACTGAATATTGTGATGTGAATTGTTTTGTTGGGAGTAATTGCCCTTACCCTAAGAACTTAAATGAAAAAAAGAGGGAAGATCAACTCATTTAGTTCGTTATGGGTCTGAATGAAAATTATTCTATTATTAGAAGTCAAATCATTGCTATGATGCCTCTTCCTTCCATCACTACTGCTTATTCTCTCATGCATCAGGAAGAAAGATAGAAATGCCTCACTATTAAGGGGGAGTCTAGTTCTTTGGTTTATGTTATCAATAGAAACAAGTCTAATATGGATAAAAATTATACTGAAAAAAAGGAAAAAACTATATGCAACAATTGCAAGAAGACAGGACATATCAAAGAAAAGTGCTACTGGATAATTGGATTTCCTCTAGGCCATAAATTGCATGGGAAAAACTTGACAAATCAAAAGGACAATAAATCTACACATAATGTGGTCACTGAAGTAGAAAACAAAGCTGTAGTCGGCTTTACTTTTGAGCAGATCAATAAGCTTCTAGCCTTGATTGACAATGATAAATAATCTAAATGCATCACTACTAATTTGACAGGTATCTAAGTAAACTTCTCAAAAATTAATAAAGATGAATGGATTATTGATAGTGGTGCCATTGATCATGTTTGTAATGATGGAAATAAATTTAATGAAAAAAAACTATTACTTGTAATGCCATAGTCAAGCTTCCAAATCAAAATTGTGCCATTATATCTCAAATTGGTCAAGTTAAAATCAATGAAAAAATTACTTTGTATAATGTGCTTCATGTGCCTAGTTTTAATGTCAATCTTTTGTCTGTTTCTAAAATCACGGATAAATTGTGTTGTTGTGCAACTTTTTTTCCTGATATTTGTTTTTTTCAAGACCTTTTGACCAAGAAGACGGTTGAAGTAGCTGATCAAAAGGGGGAGTTATATATCCTTCAAGAGAACAACACAACATAGTCTTCTTACTTGGTTAACAATGTTGAGTTGGAGAAAATTGATCTTTGGCATAGGAGTTTGAGCCATCCTTCGGTCTCCAAACTTAAACACTTAAATGATTGTTTTAATTTCAATATTCTACATGATGAATCTTCTTTCTATAAAGTTTGCAAGTTGGGCAAGCAAACTAGAATGTCTTTTCATTCTAGTAGTAGTAAATCTTTAAAGTGTTTTGAACTTATTCATGTTGACATTTAGGGTGATTTTAAATTGAAATCTACTTCTAGAAACTATTATTTTCTCACTCTTGTTGATGACTTCTCTAGGTTTACTTGGGTCTACTTTATTGAACATAAGAGTGATACTTATGATTGTCTTAGAAAATTCATAACTTATATCAAAAATCAATTTAGTACTAGCATTAAAACCTTAAGAACTAACAATGGTACTAAATTCATCAATAAAAGAGTCAAAAATCTCTTGAATAGTGAAGACATTGTGCATAATAAAAGTTCTCTATTCTTCTCAACAAAATGTTTTAGTTGAAAGAAAACATAAACACATTCTTAACACTGCTAGGTCTATTAAGAGTCAAGTCCAAGTTCCTTTAAAATTTTGGGAGGAATGCATTGCTATAGCTGTTTTCTTGATAAACAGGTTGTCAAGTAAATCCCTTTAAAATCAAATTCCCTATTCCATTCTCTTTAGTCATGAGCCCAATTATAAAGACCTCAAAGTTTTTGGTTGTCTTGCCTATACTATCAACCTCAAGCCAAACCATAAATTTGGGAATAGAGCTATCAAAACTATTTTTCTAGGTTACCCCTTTGGTCAGAAAGGTTACAAACTATATGATTTTAAAAATAAGAAAATTATTGCTAGTAGAGACATCTCATTTTATGAACAATATTATCTCTTTCATAAAAATGATGAAGAAAATAATCAAAACTTTCCTTCACTTGTTGTCACCAATTATGTCGATGAACATCAAATTCTCCTTGATAATTCTCAAATCAAGGAGACAGAGCAACATTATTTCCAACAACAACACAGATTCCATCACTTGTGATATTATATCTAATTTTGAAAATGAACTCAACAACAATATTGATAAACAATTTTTGAAAAATATTGAACCTAAAACTAAAAAATATATATCTAGCATGGATAGACCAACTAGAAATATTAAAATCTCCACTAAGTATAAAGACTACATTTGCCCTACTCTAAACAAAATTAATGCCCACATTAGATATCCCCTTAACAATTACATCAACTTCAACAAAGTGAATGAAGATCATAAAGTTTTTCTTAGCAATCTTGATGTTGAAGTTGAACCAAATTACTTTGAAAAAGTCAAAAACAATCCAAACTAGATTAAAGCCATGGAAGATGAATTAAATGTCTTAAATAAAAACAACACTTAGGACATTGTTGATTTGCCCAAAGACAAAAAAACTATAGGGTGTAAATAGGTTTATAGAATTAAAAGAAAAAAAGATGGAACTACTGATAGATACAAAGTTAGACTTGTAGCTAAAGGGTATAACCAAACTATAGGAGTAGATTATTACGAGACTTTTGCCTCTGTAACTAAAATGACTACTTTAAAAACTCTCTTAGCCATTTGAGCTCATTGCAATTGGTATCTCTATCAACTTGATGTGACTAATGTCTTTCTCCATGGTGATTTAGATAAAGATATTTATATGGATTTACCTAAGAGCAAAAATGGGTTTAAGAACAAAGTTTGCAAGGTAAAAAAATCCTTATACAGGGTTAAAATAAGCTCTTAGAAATTGGTTCCAAAAACTATCTAATTCCTTAATTGAAATAGGATATAAACAGTGTAGATTTGATTATTCTCTATTTGTTTAATTTAAAAAGGACAAGACACAAGTAAATGTTTTAATTTATGTGGATGATATTTTAATTAGTGATAATGATGCTAATGCTATTTCTTATTTGAAAGATCATTTGAAAAAATGCTTTGCTATTAAGGATCTCGAGAAACTTAAATATTTTCTGGGAATTGAATTTGCTATGTCTAATATTGGAATCAGCATGAGTCAAAGAAAATACTGTTTGGATTTAAACCAAGTAAAACTCCTTTTGATAATTATCTCAACCATAGCTATGATCCCTCTAACCTTCTCACTGATGTTAATATCATAGGCTCATAGGGAAACTTATTTATCTTACTATTAGTAGGCTAGATATATGTTTTACCGCCAATCACTTAAGTTAGTTCATTACTAAACCATACAAGGAACACTATGAGGCTGCCCTAAAATTTGTCAGATACTTGAAAAATGATCTAGGACAAGGTATAACTTTTTATAGGGGTTCTACTACTACATTAACTTGTTTTTGTGATGTAGATTGCGTTAGTTGCAAGATTACTCGAAGATCCATCACTGGCTTTGCTATATACTTTGAGAAATCTCTCGTCTCTTGGAAAACCAAGAAACAACACACTGTATCTCGCTCTTTTGCAAAAGCAGAGTACAAATCTATGGCTAATGCATCTTGTGAAGTGGCTTGACTTACGTATTTGTTGTCTAATTTAGGTGTTCAACAAAAAGGGCTAGCAAACATGTTTTGCGACAACTTAGCTGTTCATCACATTGCTTTAAATTCAGTCTTTCACGAAAGAACCAAACACATTTAGTTAGATTGTTACATTGTTCATGAAAAGATTGTCATAAGAATTCTAATAACTAAATTTGTTTGCAATGCAGATCAAATTGCAAACATACTTACAAAGCCTCTCTCATCTACCAAGTTCATAGAGTTAAAGGCTAAGTTGGGCACATACAACATCTTTGTGTCAACTTAATGGGGAGTGTTACCCATTATTGTAATCTGGGACTATCTTTTTTTTCTCCTTTCTTTTAATCCTCACTATCCATCTTTTCAATAGTGGTGATGCTTTTTGGACGGTTGTACTTAAAAGGTTGAACCTTAATCAATTTTATACACTTCTCTTTTTTTCTTCACCTCGCTTGTTGCTTCTCTCTCTCGTCTGATCCCTAAATCCCATTGCATTTTCATCACTCCTACTCGTGCGATTCAGATCTTCCACTGCCTTCGTCGACTTTGATTTCTAATATGGTATCAGAGCACCAAGTCGTGGGCCTCACCTCTCACCAAAAGTTAAAAAAAACGCATGCTGCCCGTGCAGAAGAGTATTGGAAGATAATCTCACATTAAATATCTTACCGATAAAGAATGAACTTATAACATAGTAGAAATTTCTACAACTACTTAATTAAATTTTGTTAATATATAAGACCACTTTCAACACAACATTTAGTCAATTTTGCAACTTTCATGCTGCGGATGACATGCATATCTTGTTTTGGGAAAATCATTGGCTTGATTGCTACCCTTTTAAATTTGTTTTCCCTAGTATTTACAATCATGTTTTAAACTAAAAAAAAAAAAGACTGTAACCAAAGTTTTTTCCTATTTCTCCAACTCTCAAATTAAAGATCAAATTCTTTTGGTCTTTCCCTTGAAGCTCTAACTCCTTAGATTTTTTATAATATTCGTCTTTCCACCAAATATGACGACGTTTCTTGGCTTAATGCAACTTTTCTATCATATCTTTGTACAAAACTATCTCTTATAGTGGTTTGCGTTTTCGTTTTCTTAAATTTATTCAGAAAAGAAAAGTCCCCCCAAAATCATATACTTCACCTAGCTAATTCTGAACAATAAAATACTAACTAAATCAAACTTGACAAAAAAGAACATCATTTGTTCTCTTATCTATGATATTTGTAATTTCTACCAAAAAACTACTAATCATCTCTTCTTCAATTGTTCTTTTTTGAACCAATTTTGGAGTTTTTTCTCTTACAACTTAAAAGCAATTCCATTCTGAAACATTCATCATTTTTTTCTACCTTGCGAGACATACTATTTCAACTCTAATCTTCCACCTACTACTTTACGTACTATCTTCCTTGCCTTATTGTGGTCTATTTGGTTTGTCTGCAATCATTTTATCTTTCGCAACATTTGTTATGAATTGTCCTCGATATCTTCTTACCTTTTTTCTCTTACTACTTTTTGAGTAGAATCTCTTGTGTCAAGTGATGATTTGGCTACTGATGTTTTCAAGTTCATCAATTCTCTAAACTCTACCATCTTTGACGCTATTACTCTTATGTAAGACCCTACTCCTACTTCTTCGGTTACAATTTGTTAGGCTAATTTGGCTAAACTTGCCAATAATCTTTCATAATTTAGTTTTTTTGACTTCCTTCTTGGGGTTTTTGTTTGGCTCCCACAACTTAAAACTTTACTCTTTTTGTAAACTCTCTTGAAACTTTACTGTTTTTTGCTTCAACCTTTTGTGATTCCAAAATTACGTTGTTTTTAATATTAATTACAACCTTTACTAAGTTTACTTTTCAAAAAAAATTAAATTATATTTATTTATTTAAATTACGATCATTTGAGATAACTTAAATGCATGAATAAGGTTTTGAACTTGAGACCATGATTTCTAATAAGAGACCTTTTAACTATTAAGATATCACTTCAAACATCTTACCTAGGAATCATTTATAAAAATACTGAGTAATATTTACTATTTCGTTATAATAAATTATAATATTTATTGCTTGATACAAAGGAATCCGGGAATAAAAATGCATGCATGGAAGACATCTATTAGCCAGGCTAATACAATCTATTTATTGCTTAATACAAGCTAGGCTAATAGATGTCTTCCATGCATGCATTTTTAGAGAGAGAGAGAGAGAGAGAGATTATTATTTCAAAAAAAAAAGAAATTTGAAGGGAGGAGAGGGAAATGGATCAAATAATGAAGTGGAGATGGGGAGGGGGAAAGGGGTGGAGGTGCTGAAAAGTAGGAGGAGGGCGTGGGAGCTCTCTCTCTAGATCTCCCTCTTCGGCATGGAGGAAGCACTGCTCCCTCTCCATCTCCTAAAAAGGAGTTTCGCACTTTCTATATATAAAGATCAGCTCAACAGTCCTGTCTTCTCGGCTTCCTAATCTCCAAGTCTACCTCCCTGTGTATCTAAAATTATATGTACCCATCTCCCTCCTTTTGCTATATTTGTGCCTATATAATTGTGCACTGTGCCGTTCCTGTGGACGTGCTTCATGGGTTGGGCTACACATGCCCCAGCAAGGAGCTGTGGTGGCGTGCCTCCTCCTCTACCTGTCTGTTTCCGAACCCAACACAGCGCGATCGATCCATTCGTTGGATAGTTAATTAGGTGCCAACATGTTGCAGGAGGTGGTGATTCACCACTCACACAACCTTCCAAATGTACGCAATCCACCATCCATCACCTCCTTCCTAGCCTCTTTCGATTTGGAAAGAATGTGCGTGATATATGGGTTCGCTCTGATCGATGCGCTATTAAACTTGGGTGTTTTTCTTTTGAACAGCAGGATGAGGTGCACGGCGAGCCCATGCCGACCGACCAAATGCTTGATTTCGGCTGCGAAGAGGGCGATCTCTTCACCGCCGACACGCTTCGCACCCCGGAGGCGTCGTCCTGTTCCGGCTGCTACGGAGGAAATGGCTGTGGCATTAATGCAGACGTCGACGACGGCAAGGACAAAGAAAGCAGCCAGAACATGTGTTGCTTCGACGAAGCTTCTTTCACCTCCGCCGATCCATTCGTTTCCATGGATGCCTCCGCCCTTTCCGCCCTTCTCGACGACCAGACCCTGGACAATTCCAGCATGAGCACGCTGGAGTGCCCGTCCCCTCCTCCGTCGCAGCCCTTCGGCCCGCAAACTTGCCTTCATGAAAGCCCACAAGCCCAGATGGGGCAGGTCACGGCCTCGGATCTCATAATCCACGCTTGCCCCTCGGGCCCCACCTCCTTCGTCGGCCCACAACCTCCTCCACTCACGCTGCCACCCATCCCAGGCTTCGAAGACGATTCCATCGTCTCAACTCTCTCCGGCTACTTGGGTCTGGACGCCTCGGTGCCGCCCCCGCCGCCGTGCTCCTTGCTGAATCAATCGGGGACCGGCATCGGGATGCTCTTTCCCGGGACCTTGGGGGTGCCGGTGGCCGGGGAGGTGATGTTCCCCGACGGCTTGATGGTCGGTAGCGACAGGATGGTGCAGGTGCCGGAGAACATGGATTATCGGGCGGAGAATGGCGGCCGGTACGGGATGCGCAACAATCAAAGGCCCATGGTGTACGGCTGCGGCGAACTACAGGTATTGCCCAACCCCTCCGGGACGGCTTCCATCGATCAATAGTACATATAAATAGGCGTCGTGTCGTCTCATATATATCCTTGATTTCTGGCCCCGGCCGGGCATGCAACAGCCGCTCGGCGACGGAAACCACTTGGCGGGGACGAGTGGATGCAACAGCCCCACCGCCCTGGTCACCGACATCCCGTCGTTGGAGGACTCGACCTTCAAGGTGGGCCGCATAACGCCGGAGGAGAAGCACCAGAAGATCCTCAAGTACCTGAAGAAGAGGCACGAGAGGAACTTCAGCAAGAAAATCAAGGTGGCCATTCATTCATTCATCCATCCATTCGTTCATTAATGGCCCACCCTACGTACCGACCACCAATCTGACGCTGCTGGTGTGGGCATGCATCACAGTACGCGTGCCGGAAGACGCTGGCGGACAGCCGCCCCCGAGTGAGGGGAAGGTTCGCGAAGAACGACGAGTTAGCCGCGGAGTCGAGGAGGAGTCACTCCCGATCCGCCAAGCACGACGACGAAGACGATGAAGTTGTAAGTCTTAATTATGCAAATTAATATACAGTTAACATACATCAACAACGTACGAAATTCAAATCAATTAATTAAACACGCATATATACCATGTATATATATTAACCATTCTGCATGCAGGGAATGAGCAAAGAGGAAGAATTCATGGAACCCAACGATGTGATGGTAGACCTGAACCCATTCAAGTGCAACTACGCAATCGACCATTGGGTGTGACAGAGGAGGACATCAATTAATTAATTAAACACAGTCATTAGAAGCAGACCGCAGACCATCCTATTTTTTGTATTATTATTATGTAACACCTATACGTATACTGCATCCTATTATCAATTCTTTTGCACGCATCCACCGCCGGGGATGATCGATCCGATCACGATCATGCTTTGCCCATAATTAAACACACTCCACGTGTGCCCATAGATATTGTTGTTGTAAAATTCGTCATACTGCAGGCAGCTGTCATTATCATGTATTTTTCATAATTGAGTTGCAACACTAGACAACTTTTGTACTGTACGTACCGGCAAATTATTAATAAGCAACGAATTGAATATTGCAGCTTTTATTTGTCATTTACTTACGGATCTTGATTAGAAGCTTTGGCGCGTGTCGACTGATGATCGATCACAAAGCATATATATATTTAATATTTCACGCCCCCGAAACGATCGACTCGAATAAAAACAGCATTTTACGCAGCAAATTGCCGCGTGTACCCCCGTCATTCTACACGTACGTGTTGAATTTTATTAAAAAGCTGATCGCTGATAGTGGACCACGTATGTTAGGTTTTCTTAGACATATAAAATTAAAGTTTAAATTAATTTTATAAAAGAAATAAAAATTATATAGTAATTAAAATAGTAAAAAAATTTAAATATTAAAATTTGTATAATAATAATAATAATAATGTTATAAATAATTTTTAAAATTAAATCAGAACGAAGCCTTAACTAGATAAATGACAATAAAAAAATCTTAACTGTCTAAGGTTTTATTTGTTAACAGAACTTGCTTTTACGGAAAGTTGAAGTTAAGAGTAATTTTACAAATATTTTTAAAATTATATAGTAAATTGTAAAATAATAATTTGTGTATAAAAATTTACATAATAATGATAATATATAAAATTTTGTATAAAATTAATTAAAATTAAAGTTAAAGTTGATCAAATAAACAAGACCTAAGGAAAATAATGGTTTATATCAAGGGAAGACATACGTAATAAAAAATAAATTAAACAAATATAAGTTCATAAAATTTTAATTTTATCCTTTATCGATAAGGGAAAAGTAACCATCTGTAATAAAAGGAAAAATAATATGCCTATGTCATATATGCATTTTAAAAAGGGATTTTTTAAGTATCTGCAATTAATAATATGCATTTTAAAAAGGGATTTTTTAAGTATCTGCAATTAATAATATGCATTTTAAAAAATATTAAAATGTCATATCGTTCATATAAAAAAGTATTGAAAAGTTGAAAGAGCCCAAGATTAATTACGACAAGAAAATAAAGTTCCAAAGTCTGCATCATAAAGATTACACGAAAAGATTAAAAACTTGTTAAATATATAATTGTCATATATCAGTTAAAAACATATGTTCTAATTAGCATCTTAAACTAATAAATTAAGTTTTTACATGCTGATTTATATATTCATATCACTTTATTAGTATATTATTTGTTATGCTTCTGTTGAATTTAGTAAATACCCTTTTTTTAAAAAGTGATGTGTGTAATACAAATGTGAAAGCTTTTCGACGTGTTATAAAAAAAAGACATTTATTTTTTCCCTTCCAAAACGAAACTGTACACGAAAAATGACAAAAAGGAAAATGATGGAATTTTTAAAATAAATATGATAAATAGACTCAAAATATTTGTTGAATGTAAATGAACAAATATGACAAAACAAAGTATGCTGCCTCCCACATTGGTTGCTGGAAATTAAAATTACAGTAAAATTAAGAGAAATTAGTATGCGTTTAAGGTTATTTTTGGAGGAGTAATTTTAAATTTCATCCTGATTTTGAATTTAAATTTTATTGTACAAAGAAATTATGTGAAATATTTAAAATAATTTGAATTATTTTTCAGTCGATAATTTTAAAAATGAATAAACAATTTATTTACCTTTTTTGTTCTTGATTTTCTGAAGAACAATTCAAGCACAGTCCAAATCAAAGTTCCCTCTAACGGATCGATTCGAATCCGATTAGTAGATAATCGGAGCCCACAACGATCCAGGTCTATTATAATATTCTTAGGGATTACAGTTACATTCTTCAATCATCACGGTTCTGCGTTTCTCCGGCGGCAGGGAGAGCAGGAGAGCGACAGAGGGGTGGGGATGGCGGAAGTTGAATCAAACATTCCTGCACCGGAGTCGACGGCTGCGGTGGCGGAGAACAGCGGGAAGCTGCACAAACTGGAGAGGAAGTGGTCGTTCTGGTACGATAATCAGTCCAGGCAGAAGCAGGGCGCCGCGTGGGGTAGCAACCTCAGGAAAGCCTGTACCTTTGATACCGTGGAGGAGTTCTGGTGGTACGCATCCTTCGGCTGGAACAGATTACAGATCTGGTTTCTTTTAGTTTATTCCCTTTTGAATGGTGCATGGATCTGGACCTTTTTTGGTTGTGGTCTCCCCCTCGACTGTGGCTTCTTTGTTTCTGTCAATCCTTTGGTTCTTATCAATTTTATCATTTTCAGTTTTGAACATATTCAGTTTAGATGACGAAGAAATCCTGAGCTTCAGTTTCTCAGTTTTTACGGTTAATGATTCGTGTGATCTATGAGTGTCAAATCATATCATAGTATAGATTTACATCTGCATTAGCTTGTCTCATGTCTTTCCCTTATCATTCAACTCAAGCAATTTCAGATAGTTGTTTAAGTGTCATCTTTGACACTTTCCGTTCGGAAATTTCAGATCCTATTGGTTTTCCGTTTCAGTTTGTATGATCAGATTTTTCGTCCCAGCAAGTATCCAGCAAGTGCCGATTTCCACTGCTTTAGAGAAGGTGTAGAGCCCAAATGGGAAGATCTGGAGTGTGCTAATGGTGGCAAGTGGTCCGTGACAAGCAGCAGGAAGGCTAATCTGGATTCCATATGGCTTGAAACGGTGATTCTTATCTTTCATTGACTTATATCTAACCTATCTTTGGCGATTCTCATTTTTGTAAATTCATTTGTGTTATTTTCTTATTTGCAATCGATTTTCATATCTCAATCTTCCAATTTATGCTACTACTTTTATTTTTTAAAAGATGTACAATGTATGAAATAGTAAATTTGCAGGGTGGCTTTCATTGATGTGAAATTCTAACTCAAAATCAATTGGCATTGAGTCTTAGGCTTAGTCTCTAATTCAAGACTTTTTTTACTACTCCCTCTTACTTGTGACTTATATTTTACCTGTAAGTGTCTTTTTTATTTTACGTAGGGTGGTTGTGTGCGAATGTGTTTTGATATCATGTGAAATTCGAACTCAAAACCAACTAACATTGAGTGGTGATATTCATTATACATTAGTTTTAGGTTTAGTTCATACGCTAGCAATTTGGGACCATTCGAAAAATTGGAAAAAAAGGTTCATTATTTAGCGGTACGACCAATCAGTTAACAGCCGACCGCTCTACCACTGAGCTACTGAGGAACAAAAGTACGTTTGGTATTCCTATTTTCAATAACATCTATTTTATGTATCAACTGAATTTTCTATGATGAGCAATACTGACTTCATTCGCATGTTGAAATGACACCCAAGATGGGTATATCACTTGGTTAACAACCAACTTAATGGTATATTTACACAAATAATCTACTATATGATTGCCAGTGTATGAATACATTCATCAATCATCATGGGATGGTGATAGGTGATTGTGTTACGTGAAATGGAAGGTTTACTTCTATATATGTTGTAGAAACTAGCCTTGACACGAAAATATTATTTTTCATTTATCTTTGTTTTTAATTAGTTTTTCTCATATCAATATGGAGAAATAACAGAAATGATCCTGGTTTTTACGTGTACTTCAAAATGTGACGTAACTGAGTTTGATTGGTATAGGTTGACTACCTCAATATTCATTTGGAACAATTTAAAGAAAAGTGTGGTTATTATTGATAAAACCCTTGATGAGTATTGCAATGCTTGCAGTTCATATCAGATTTGGGATTTTTCAAGCACAATCTCGAGTCTAAACATATAAATATTAATAGAATCCTTCGTCAAACTTGAGGTCTATTTGAGAAAAATACTCACTGAAAAATATGCATGGTTGCACTTTGTAAATTTTTTCCCGAGGACCATATGCCAAGGGATTTATACCAGAAACATTGCTCCAGACACCAGTTCAAATTTCCTTTAAACCATGCATGAGCTGTAGTTCAGATGTAAAAGTTACATCACATGCAGTATGCTATGTTATAATTATTACAATGATCGTGTACTCTGACATTCTGCATAATGTTATCACCAGACACCAATGGACGATTTTTCATCTTAGAAAATAGAAACAAATGAATAATTAATTTTGAGCCATGCAACACAATTGCTATATTCAGTTATTTCATGCTATTTTTAAGCCATGTAGGTGGTATCCCTTCAACAGCCATCCATGTAAAATTTGTACTAGTTGGGTAAAGATCACCCAGTATAGTGCTAGGACTAATTCTTTGAAAAGTTCTATTATTTGAGTAGCCAAATGCTGAGAAAAATTATATGAACTTTCTGATAGGGTTGACATCTAAATTAGCTTATGATTCATTTGTGATATGTCTAAATGTGCCATTTTTTGTTGTAATTGTTAGATATTTTGTTGCAGCTATTTCCTATCGAGTGTCAATATTTCTTTTTCTTTTGATGTGTCTATTTTCTCCCTTTATAGCTGATGGCTCTAATTGGGGAGCAGTTTGAGGATGGTGACGAGATTTGTGGTGTTGTTGCTAGTGTGCGTCCAAGGCAAGACAAGATCGCATTATGGACTAAAACAGCCAGCAATGAAGCTGTCCAGGTTAGTCCTCTTGTGAGTTTAAAGCTTATGCTCTTTATGGCTAAGCTGGGCTACATGATTCTTATGATTTATTGACAACTTCCCCCTTGTATTTATTATTGATTGCAGCATCCTTGTATCAATTACTAACCCACATTGATTATCTTGAGTATCTTTATATCGTGTAATGTTACACTATCACTTTAATTTATCTTTAATACATTAGAATTTAAATCACCCCACATTGTTTGACCTCACCTGTTGGTTCATCTTTCATGCTAGCTAATGAAAGTCCCATGAGAACAATGTATTTATTATTCTCTTCTTTGAAACATCTTTTTGAAAAATGTTTTAGATGGAGATTAAGTAAGAGCATCGTTTTTCTTTAGATCACGTGTTAGTTCTGTATATCTACATGTTTTTCTAGTAGATTTGAAAATTTGAAATTCGAATTGGAGCAACTGAGTTGTTTCCTCATGGATTGGGATATATTGGGTATCTTGTAATCTCTTGTACACAAATTAATACTTTGCAGATGAGCATTGGGAAGAAATGGAAGGAGATCATTGACTCAACTGATAAGATCACCTATCTCTTCCATGTATGCGTATTATATTTCATGTTCATATATTTGTAGATTTGGAAACCCGATTTTCCCCTTCTCTAAACACATTGTACCACAGGATGATGCTAGAAGAGAAAAATCAAACCGATCTATGGTTCGATACACCATACCCTAATCGAATTTGTTGCAAGACAATGACAAGGGAATGCTTGAATACCGAGTCCTTGATGATTGTGGTTTTCCCTCCTGTGAGTGGTGGTGTTCTGGAAGGGAGAACCTCTGCAATTACCAATCTGCCAAAGGAGACATGAATTTTATAGCATCAAGCTTGTAATGACTGTCCTTATGTTTCACATGTTTAGGTTGATTTACTATATTTGTTTTCCTCATATCGTGAGAATGGACGGACCTATTGAGCCGAAATATATAATCATTCAGAGTATGAATTGCTATTGTGAATAAATATCGATCTCATTTATCTGGCTTTTATGTAAAAAATAGGCATGCTATTTCTTTTTCTGCTGGAGAATTGACACAAGTTTCCAAAAATAAGATTCTTTGATTGATGTACTACAAATACGAACACGGCTGATGGACTTAGGGTGCACTTGTTTTTGGTTTTAAAGTAATTTTAACAGTAGAGAGTTAAAGTTAATAATAATGAAATAAATGATGTTAAAGTTGTATAGTAAATTATATGAAAAGAGTTTGTGTATAAAGATTTTTAAAGATATATAAAAATTTGTATGAAATTGAAGTTAAAATTCTTTCATTTTCATCAAAGAAAAAACTTCGTCTCATTCCATTTCCTCAAGTAATGCGCTCTTGCAATAAGGTGCAGTTGATTTCTTTAATTATTTTTATTTTTAAAATTAAAATCTATTATATGATAAATTAATTCATGACATAAACTTCTACGTATAAAAGTTAGAAACATACCTTGACATTCCATTTTGTATCTTTTATTTACATCAGCTTGTTATAAAAGTAAGGTACATCTAAATAAGTACTTTTTTTAATATTAACTATTTTTGCGTTTGCTTAATTTGTTTAAAGATTGTATAATCAACGGGTAATTCAAAACAGGGCGTAAGTCGTACTTGTTGCTTTTCGTCAAACATCAATAATTGAAATTTAACAAAGTTTAGTGAATTAAAAACCTTTAAATTAAGGGTTGATTTTTACTTGATTAAAGAAATTTAGATGAACATGTAAAAAAGTTATTCAAAACTACATTTATTTTAGCATCAAACTACCTTTGATTAAATAATTATTTAACGTTGTACAATACAGTAAATTGCCTCTCTTTTTTACTTTTGTTTGATAACGATTTTTAATTTTAACTCTAATTTTACGTAAATTTTTATATATCATTATTATTTTATAAATTTTTATATACATCGATCTTACTAGCTAGCTCCTGATCGTATGTATGTATAATGGCGGGTTTCGAGGTGATCTGCATGCACCCGAAACCGTATCCAAAAGAATGGTGTGGCGTTTTTACCTACAGCACTGCGACGACTTCCTCTTCGTTATCAAACCAGAATCAAGCGTTCGATCAATGGGAGACGGAGGCGGCGGTGGACGCAGAGGAAGAAGAAGAGGGGAAAGAGAAACCAAGCTCCGTCCAACCTTTCCTTCTTCTCCGGTAGGCTCGCGTGTTTATATATATCTAAATACATGTGTGTATATCTAAATACATATTTTAAATGGAAAGCCTCGGAGGGAACTGGTACATACGATGGAATGATCGATTAAGATCTAGAATACGTGTTTTACATGAATCCTCGAATTCGGGGTCTGCAAACACAGCTCGCAATGGTTGACATGGGGAATGGATGTCGGTTATTATTCCAGAAAACGGCTCCCCGACGCACATTTGGGCTGCAGCTGCCGAGAAGGGTGCGATCTTGTTGTCGGTTGGGTGGCAGTTATTGTCGCGAGCATTCCACTTTTGGCAGACCAACGTGGCGTAACGGCGGGAACCCGCAGCATCCCCATGCAAATTCTGTTTTTCTTCGATTATTATTTAATTCCGAGAATAAAAATGTGTCGTAATCAATTTATAATATTTTAGTGATTAAATTTTTATTATTAAAATTTATAATCATAGATTCAAAATTTTACTACTATAGTACAATTATTTTAATATAATAATTATCAAAAAGAATAATCAATTTATCCTAATATAAAAAATATCCATCTCTCTCTGTTTTTAAAAAAATTGGTAGAAATTTTTTCAACTTTAAGGATAAAAAATAATACTTTTTTTAACTTCTTAAAACAAACAAGTAACGATTGTATTGATTATCTTCGATCTTTTGTTCTCCCATTTAACTAAGTTGGAGTGACTTTTGGTGTTTGTTTGTCAAAGTTTGTAACATTGTTTTATTGATATATTTCTACTGTTAAAAAAAGATTACACACTTACAAGTGACGAATTTTAATTTTTTTTGAAAGAAATAAATACACCTTAGAATACTTCCGAGAGAAAACCGAGCATGTCTAGTCAGTTGTGAGTGATGCGAAAAATAAATAAAACAGATAGGGGTCGTTTTTGCTATAACCGTCGACAACATCTGAAATTAAAATGAATCAGAAAAGTGCAGAGTAAAAAGAATTGAATTCACGTGAGTTATCTTTATTAAAAAATACAGTAATTGAGATTAAATGTTAAATCAGTCATCACAATAAAATTTAAAATAAACGTCGATATTTACAATTTTATATTTTTTATTACGAACAGATCCATGTAAAATAAACATCTTCGGAAGAAACACCATTTGATTCGCAAGGCAACGTTCACCAGAGGCTTCCACACCAGTTTGGACCGCAAAAGCTTCATGTCCTCCTCGCAAGCTGAAACGTCTTCTTCAAAAACCTATCGGAGGCCTCGTCGTCCCTGTGGCACAGCACCCTCAGTATGGTATTAGGGTCGGTTCTGTTCCACCTCCCCGTGGTGGGCGGCATGGGCAAGCTCTGAGCGCCGCCGATGCCTCGCAACCCGCTTGCCTCGCACGCCACGATGCTGAAGTCCTCCACCAGCTGCTCCGTGGACTGTCGCATCAAGGACAGAACTCCCTCCACCACCTCCGCCTCCCTCTCCACCACGTCTTCCCCCATCAGCCCCTCCCCGCACTTGGCGAACACACGCTTCAAGCCGTGGAAGTCCTCGGCCACCATGTCGGTGTCGGCGCGAGCGAACGCGCGGTCGCTGCCGCCGGCGAGGAGGACCATCAGGAAGGCCTCGAAGGAGGCCTTCATGACTTTCCTCATGGCCACGGGCTGCGCGCGCTCCGCGAGGAAGGTGAGGAGTAGGATTAGGTTCTGCTTCATTATGCGCAGCACGGGACGGATGCGGGCGTTGGCCACGTCGCGGCAGTAGAGACCTTCGTAGAAGGAGTGGTTGGAGTCGAGGAAGATGAGGCGGAAGGCGGCGACCTCTGCGACGTGCTGGATGGCGGAGTGGATGGAGGAGCGGGCGACGTCGAAGCGGTGGGTGGAGTGGGGCAGTCGGGGCGTGCGGGTGCGGGGGGTGCGCGACGGCGTGGAAGAGGAAGCCCGGTCGTCGAGGGCAGAGGCCGTGGGCGGTGGGCCGTGGTTGGACAGAAAGCGGTCGAGGTGGTGGAGGTTGTAGAGTAGGTAGTGGAGGGTGTTGAGACGGACGTAGAGGCGCTGGGTGGCGCGGCTGGTGGACGGACGCGGGTGGTTGTGGTTGTGGTTGGGAGTGGCGGCCGTGGAGGGGGAAGCGTCTGTTCCGGCCTTGCAGGGGCTGGCCTTCCTCCAAATGCGACGCAAGCGCGAGCCTCGGTTGCATCGAGTCAAGGCCGGCAGCGTTGGAATGTAGCTCTGCTTCGATCCTGCATCCCGCCAATTTGATCGAAAAGCCCTTTCTTCCCACCATTCATCGTACGTGTATCTCTAGCTCAAGAAGCAAGCGGGTGTACGCGTACCACAGGAAGAGGCGAAGGAGGTGTAGTCCCGGATGAGGAGCTCCAGTCCATCGGCGAGCTCTTGGACAAGGTCCTCCTGAAGCGCCACCGGAATCTGGAAGAAGTCGTCCACGGTTTGCTTGGCGACGTTCATCAGCTCCACCGACGACTGCGCGTGGGTCTCCGTTTTGGTTCTCGGGTTCCACGTCTTGGGACGCGGGCGTCAAGTCAGAGGGCCGGGGTACAAGCAAGAAGCGCATGGATTGTGGTAGATTAATTACCTCCATGTCCTTGGCTCTGTCCAGGCACTCCCTCCCGAGCGTCAGCCTCTCTTCGATCCAAGTCCTCACGAGCCCCACAATGATGGTCTCCACCTCGTAGGGCATCATCTCCCTCACGATCCCCTTCTCCCCGTCGCCGCACTCCACCGAGTCCTCCACCACCATCTGCGCCAGCACCTTCTCCAGCTTCCCGGCGGCCTGCAGGACGCGCACGGAGTCGTGGGTGAGGGTCATGACGCAGGACAGGTACTGCCTCAGCACGCTGCCGTAGCAGTTGTGCAGCGTCACCGCCGCCACCCCGGCCGCCACGTCGTGATACTTCTTGAGCGTGGGTGTGAAACGCGCCCTCTCGTCCAGGGCCAGTTCCTCCGTCTCTTGCGCTAGTTGGATCAGGGAATCCGCGTCCGCATCGCCGCCGCTCTGGTTCTCCTCTGCAACCTGCACCTAGCCACCACCAAATCAGCCGGCTCATTCACCTTGATCTTCGCTCGAATCCCAACACTCCTCACCTTGCCGAAAGCGCTCCGGAGCGAACATCTTATGTAGTAGTCGACCTGGTTCACCCCCGCGTTCCCCCTCTCCTCCGTCCCCACCCAACCTCCCAAGTCCCCCTCCACGATCTTCGCCGACGCCAGGGCCAAAAGCAGCACGTTCTCCAGCAAGCTCGGAGCCCCGGCGGCGTTTCCGAAGCTGTCGTGGTAATCCATCAGCCTCCTCTCCCCCCAACCTTGCATCGACGCCAACGCCGCCGTCAACACCTTCCAGCACACCTCGTCCCTCTCCGCCCTCCTGGCGTCGTTCCCGATCTCGACCAGCATCGACAAGGTCGCGCAGAGCAGGTCCTGCTCCCCCTGCCCCGTCTTCACGTACTGCTGGAATATGACCCAGGTGAAGCAGACGTTGTGGATGACTCTGCTGATCCCCAGCGTGGCCCACGTCTTCTTCATGAGCTCCACCAGCTCGTCCACTTCGTCCAGCACCACCGTCTCTTCTCTGAGGTCGAAGATGGACTGGAGGAGGACGACGTAGATGTGGACGTTCAAGGGATGGCCGTCCATCCAGTGGCACGATTCGTTGTTCGATCGCCATGCCAGGTCCACCACAGAGGTGCAGAGGGCGCGCGCGGCCTCCGAGTTCTTGCCCATGTCGATGGCTTTCACGTCGCCGGAGCGGATGACTTCACGCAGACGTGGGACGGCCGAGTTGGATGGCTCCAGTGGGACGGACGGGTAGAGGAGGAGGCCCGCCTCCAGAATCTTGAGCTGCCGCTTCTGCCAGTGATGGTATTCGCCGAAGCTCGCGAATTCCGAAGGTTTGAGCTGCCGGAGGAGCTCCAGGGGGAGGATAATCGTCTCTGCTCTCCGCCCAATCTGTGCAACCCATCCAAAGCCAAGGAGACGAAACTTGTTGTCATGATCGTACCATCATGGGGCTCGATGCTTAAAAGTTTTGCCAACAACTCAACATTACGATTCACCTGTCCGACGAGGGTCCGCATGAGTGTCTTGCGAAGGCGGTGGTCGCTCTGCTCCGTAACCCGCATTTGTTGTCGCATGATCTCCGCGGACGTCAGAGGTCGCCGGAATCTCCCCGGAGAATTGGGACCCGACGAGGCGGAGAACGGATTGGACGACTGCGAGCTAAGCACCGACGCTCGCTGCGATGAGCGACGTGCCTTCAACCCAAGCACCCTTTTGATCCTGCTCGTGCCCACCAAACCCCCTGCCTGCGGCCCGCCCCTTCCCGTAGCACCCGCATTGGTTGACGCGCCCTCACCCCAGCTGCCATTCTCACTGGACGAAGTGTAGTAGGTAAGCGGGCTCCTCCCGCCGAACCCCGGGGAGGAGCGACACGACATGAAGAACAGCTCATACGCGGTCTCACGGAGCTCGTTGTGGTCTATGGAGTCGATCCTTCCGAACGGCCAGTCGAGATCGGCGGCGGCCGTGAGGTCGACGAACTCGATGTGATCGGCGTCGGACTGGGAGAAGTAGGAGCCGGTGACGGAGGAGGAGCGGCGACCCATGACACCCCGGTGGCGACTCCGCCGAGGTCGCCCTTGGGATGCAATGGGCGGGCACGAAAATGGCGAAAGGGAGCACTTTTGCACCTCTGGTTTGAGGGCGACGGTCATGGCGTTTTCTTCCTCCACGCGTTTGCTAATATTGGCGGGGCGCTGCTCTTGGATGGCTTTGGTTGCGCCAACGTTGACTAGCAAGGAAGACTATCCCCTATCGCCGTGACTTGGATATTGTTGGCAAAATCGCATGCAATAATATTCGCATACAATGTTTACACTATTATAAACATCATATAAAAACACATCTGAAATTAGAATATGATTACTGTTATATTGACAAATATTTAAACATCTGATTAGACAAGTAAATGATTTTGTATCCAATTTTAACCAACATGTGTCGTGCATGTCCAAATTTGTTCTCAGTTTTTTTTTAGATATAAATTTGAAAATCTAATTAAGCTCCATGTGATTTTTAAATTTAAAATATTAATGAATAGATTTCATGTTCAAATTTTAGTATACAGTAAGTTATACTATAGACATTGATTATTCATATAATTACTTTTTATTTGACAGATAAAAATAATCAAATTGGGAGGATCGATTGGTGATAACGCAAGGTAATTTTTCTGGTATCACCTTAATTTTTTCGTGTAAATATATGAAAAGGTAAAAGTAACTTTACTATTAGAACAACAAAAATACGTTGCAAATTTTTTACTCTAAACAAATTAACATCGACATTTATACAAAGAAGTTGAAATTTAACCTTTTTTAAAAAAACATTTAACCATTTATTTTTAAGTAAAACATGTAGTAAATATAAATCAGATTAATATGAATATTTGATGCATAGTAAATTATATTATAGATTAATTTTTTATATAATTATTTAAAATAAAAAATTTCATGTTTATTTTTCTGTTTAAGTAATTGGAGAGGAATAAACCTTATGACCTTATCCCTACCTCTGCAAATCTCCGAAGGTAGAACGAAGGAGAAGAGGAGAAGAAATCTCAGAAATGGCGGGTGAAGCTCTGCTTGCCCTGGGTTGTTTCGCCCCAGGTCTTCGCGTTGGTGGAGGAAGTGCAACCTCCCGAGCCAGGGTTTCCATGAGGAACAGCGCCTCCGAGCTTGGCTTCGTGACCTCCCAGTTCAGGGGGATCAGGATCACGACTTCCACTTCCGCCAACAGCTCCTCGCCCGTTCGTCCCGCCGCCCTCCCCCACCCGTTCCAGCCCGTCGCCCGTAAGAATGCTTGCCGTGCTTCCTTGTCCATTTTCGTCATCTACTTTTTGTGTGGGATTTGGGCATGACGAAACATGAGTTTTTTTTTTCTGCAATCGATGGGAACTGGGTTTACTATTTGGGTGTTGGTTCAGGAGCCAGTGAAGCATGCTCTTTACAAGTTGATTGAGGTGGGAGATTAAGGAACTCATAGCGGGTCAATTTCTCTAGATACATTTCTAGAAAAGTTTTCTAAAGGTGTACTTAAATTTTGTTTATAAGTATATAAAATGGTAAAATAAACCATACGGGTATATATAAAGGTTTAGATGACTATAATTATATTTTGCAATTTTCGTTTCAATCGGATAAATATAAGCCCTGATTTAAAGGTTTAAGGATTCTAAAAAATACAACATAGATTTATTTGAAATTTTAATACATGGTCGATCATACCTTATATTAATTAATTATATAATCAAATTTAAAAATTAAAAGATCAAAAATATTAAAAATAAGAGGCACCTTCAGAGAAGTTCTCCAGAGATGCCCCTGGAGAAGCTTTTCCGAATTCATAGATAAGTTTGTGATGGGCTGTTAATGGATTGTTGAAATAAGATGTGGCTTTACAAATAAGGTCATATGACCAACACTGAAGTTGGTCGTCCTCATTTTATAAAACTCTTGAAGAAAAAGATACTGAGGTCAAATCTAGGTGGAAGTATTACCAATATCAAAAAAAGACTACATGGAAATCCAGAAATCTTTGAAAGATGGTCACTGATTTGATAAAATCAGGTAAGTTGGGATTTTGTTCAATGGTCATGTGGTAATAATTTTGGATGGAAAGAAAAGTAGTAGGTAACGATCAAAAAATGCATGATTAGGAATTGCAACAAATTATCAGAAACTGTATAACCTAATGAAAATATAGTGAACAAATGGAGCTAAAGGTCACATCCCACATGGTGGTATTATAGCTTCAGTGTTATGATTTTTGTTGTTGTAGAGCATGATTATGCATTCTATTATGTCATAAGTAAGTTTTGAAATGATGAGAAGAAGAGAGAATCACAAACTTTCTTGTTGGAGAGAATTAAGGAATATGGATTATTCTTGTTATAACATTTGAAAATAGCTTTTTTTTTCTTTGTGAATGATCGTGGTTTGTTAAGGTTTGCACATCTATATGATTATACTTGTTAAATGAATTTCAAGATTTTGGCATTCTTTTTTTTATTGTCATATGTCAGTGTTGGGATTGTTGGTGGAAAACATGGCAGTGTCTAGGAGAGTACATGGTTTATTAGAATCAGTTAATCGAATTAAATGAAATCACTTTTGATGATTTGGTTTGTTTGAATGGCATGTTATGTTCAGTTGGTATTTTTAAAACCATCAGGAGCAGCTCGGCTGTTGATTCTTAGTGTAGTTGACTGAATTAGAGTCAGAATTGATATATTTATTAATATTTTATTTCGTATATATATATATATAACATTATATAGACTTCTACTCTTGATCGTCAGATTTTCTTTCTTAATTTACACTCATCATTTTAATATTTTATAGACTTTATTTTGATGATAATATCATACTGTTGTATAATTTGAATAGTTGATTTTGTTAATTTAATCATTTTTTCTATTGATTAATAGTTTTTTTCTTATTTTTCAGACATTGCAATATTTGCTTTGTACCACCTACCGAGTTGCAAAATCTGTATTATAATATACATCACCTGACCAAAAATTCCTCTTAAACATTGATTGAAGTCCTTGGACGTTACCAAAACTTCCTAAAATCTTGGGCATGTTTCCTTGTGGGACCAAAATTTGTAGCAGTGTTCACAAATGCAACTCGTATGCAGTAGCCAGACACCCTTATTTTAAGACAAATGGTTTTTTTATTGCCAGTATGTCATATCAAATCCATTTTCATTTTTATTGCCAGTAGCCAGACACCCCACAGCAGTTTTTCATACCTGATGGTTTACTGAAATATTGTTCCTGTAGGGAGGATTTGTCCATTCACAGGCAAGAAGGCAAACAAAGCAAACAAAGTCTCCTTCTCAAATCATAAAACCAAGAAGTTACAATTTGTAAACCTGCAGTACAAGAGAGTCTGGTGGGAAGCAGGCCAACGCTACCTCAAACTCCGTCTATCTACAAAGGCACTGAAAACAATTGAGAAGAACGGTTTAGAAGCTGTGGCCAAGAAGGCTGGGATTGATCTCAGGAAGAAATAATTATTATCGTTTCTTGAAGCAACTTAATACACATTATTTATTTAAGTGATTGTGTGCCTGTAATGGTTTTTCGCTTGCTGTAGAGCTTGTCTGTTTTTTGTAGTGGAAGATATTTCAGCTTGCGGAGAACCAAACAATAAGATTTGAAGGGTAAATTAGACAACCACCGATTTGGTAGTTCTCTGATTATTTTCCTGTTCTGAGTAAGTCATTCTACTGCCACATTTACATTGGGTCATGTAGGAATAATATTTGAATTTTGGTAGGATGTATGATACCAGATTTGAATTTAAAAAATAGGGGTCCATACAAGCAACGAATTTAAAGATGTACATTTTCTACACAGAATCCGTCATAAATTTCCTCATAATTCTTGTACTAAACGACGCCAGGGCTCGCAGCAACAGGGGAAGAAAATTATCACTAAGGTGTGGGTGTAAAAAATTCTTAAATTTAAATCTTTATTTTTAAAAAATACTTTTAAAACATTTTGTCACAACTGTCTCTTTTTAACCTTAACACGTAAGAAAGGGAAGAAAAATTACCAGGGGAGTGTAGAAGCACATGATTCGACCCATCAACATCATCTGAAACTGCAGTTCATCCAGTACGGAATGCAATAGCTGAAATAAAGGTATCTTCATAAGATGGAGAAATAAGAGGGGCATTTCTGGTGTTCCACCCTTCTACAAGTGATCACCAAATTTATTTTCCCTTTTCTTTCTCTCCTCTGGAACAAGGCAACAAGCTATGATGGGGTCTTCAATGAAGTGAACATGTGTAAGGTTTACATGCCACATGCCAAGGGAGGAAACAGTACAGAAACTATGGACGGCATCCAAGAACAGAATGTGCGCTATTGTAAAATAGACAATTCAGCGTAAGTTTGAATAACAAGCAAGCATGGCAGAGGCAAATGCTTGGTGCTTTTATTTCGATTACATCCGCACAATCACAGGTACAACAGGGTCCACCATTTTGTGGTCAAAACTTATTCGAGTGATTTTGGGCCAATACTTTTCCTAGGATCTTGCTACCATGCTTGCTTCTAAATAACAAATCAGCCAAGCACCTTTCGTCTTCATAATTCTTTCTTCTGATTTGGGACCCCAGTTCTTTTTTTGTTTTTGTTTGCAGCAAGAGATTTCGAAAGTTGGGATGAAGAGGATAGGAACCTGCCTTCTTGCAGCATCCATGAAGTTGATGGGACAATCCCTAAACAAGAGACCCATCATGACAAGAACTTGACACCTATCAGTCCAGCCTGACCCATTCATATCGGCCAGGAAGCGGGGAATCGTTCACCAAATCGAAGTTGTACCTGCAAAAGGAAAAAGAAAAACGTCGAAAGAACAAGAAAAGGATCATATGATTAGATACCACCAAGCAAACAAAAATCAGAAGCAAATGCCCTGATGTGCCAAACATATAGTGCAGGAGCATATGCATACTTCTCACTAAATTTTATTTGTTGCTGCCGTTCTGCACTAGCAAAGAACTCTTCCATCTCTCTGGTGATCGTAGTAGCATTCCCGTGAGCTGCATCTTTTGTTCTCCCGGTAGAAGATGCATTAGACTTGGAAGTTCGTGTTGTGGATCCAGGGGCTTCCAGTGAATCTGAATCAAGTATCAAACTGGAAGGCGTGCTTTCTCGCATACTCCTGTATAAAAATAAGCAACCACTTCAAATTTAAACCATGCAATTAGATGATGACCACACCATGAACGCTATCGCATAAGGAAGAAATTAATAGTTATCTGGCCCAAAAAATTCAACTTTGATAAGTATGAAACCTCAATGATTCAGCGTGACCAAATTATTGGATCCCTAGAAAAATAACAAGTAGCCATCGTTAGCAGAAACAATAGTTTCTGTGTGTCAGAACACAGGAAGACGATGATGGTGGCCCATTTCTTCCAATGTTGGTAGATTTTCGCCATTTTTGGGTTCTCTTGGTTTTATACAAGCATTGAAGGAATGCATACAAATGTGAGTTCTAGATGCATCTGAACACTTCACTAACAAACCAAATTGAGAAGAATGGTAAACTGCAACATATCATAAGCTACCGGAAACGTAAATCTTATCTAACTTGCAAACCCCCATTTGCAGTAGATGGTTTCAGAACTTGGCTGACTGCAGGTAAATAAAAGTTTCCAAAGAGTGAAATATCGTAAAAAGTAACATGATCTTTTTTCTTGAGTGAAAGAATCCAAGCAGTTAGAAAATAAATACATCAAGAGATGGAAAACTTCATAAGAAAACACCCTAAAAATTTCCTGAGGAGAAGCAGCTCAACAACTTGAGAACTTTTGAGAAAAGGACGAACGAAAGTAACAAAGGCCCAATGAAAAAAGCATGATCAAGGTGCCACAGGGTAAGTAAAAGAACCCAGTCCAATACTTATCTGCAACTTCCAGTCTCCAAACATAGATGAAATCCAGAGAGATCAATGAAATGTTAAAGTCTTAAAGAACAGATATTATAATACAACCTTTTCTCTTCTTGTTCTGTAGATGTATAGGAAATATTTTAGGAACTTGGGAAATTAACAAAGCTAGAAACAGAATGCTAACTTGTGCTACAAGGTGAAGACGGGTGGCCATGGGACTCTGAAACTCAAGTGCAAACAAAAGTAAGTCATAATAAAAATCTTAAAAGACGTCGAACTTTTCTTTTGAAGTAACGAGTTCAAATGCCTCAAGTGATGTTCAAAATCCAAGACAACGCAAACCAGTTTGAATGTGTATCTGAGAATGCAAACATGCGAAGAGATATGTTTATGTTGGCTTTTGCTCTGCAGAGGTTGACGCGGACACATGCAAACATTAGCAAGTAGACAAGACATGGTGACCATGGCCATGGAAGCATCGGTGTGATAGAAAACGAAATTTTCAAAAAAAAAAAAAAAACAGAGTACAAACAAAGCACGCAAGAACCCTAGAAAACAGAATCGACAAAGGAACGGCAAAAAAGTGAGCCACCTTTCTCTGGATTGCACCTCCGCTCCTCCTTCCTGCTGGGCTTCAGGATCACAGGAATCCACCTCCGCCGCGTCCCTCTCCTTCCTTTCCCCCCCTCGACTTCTCCTCTTCGACCAACTCTTCCCACCACCCACCCTCCCCGAATCCAAAGCTGCCTCCTTTTCACCATTCCTCGCGACCGAGCTAGCAGAAGAAGCAACCACCGACGACTTCTCCAACCTTCTGCTACGAAGCTGCAGATAAGAACCCGACGGACCGCCGCCACTGGCTGCGGTGGCGGTGGAAGGATTGTGAACTGGCTTCTGCAGGAGGCGCTGGAGAGCGAGCGCCCTGGAACGTGTGCAGACGCCGACGGAGGAATGGTGGCTGTGGGTGTGTGAGACCACCTCCATGATGGCCACCTCCCCTGTGATCTTGGCCTTTCTCATGAACCTGCCCATTTCGACGACCCAGTGGTGGTGACACCCACAAGGAGAACAGACCACAGATGCAACTCGATCTCGAAGAAGACCAAGGGAGAAGCAGAGGAGGGAGCGCAGAGGTGGGAGGGAGAGCGAGCGAGGGGAAAGTGGAGGTGGTTTGGGAGGGAAGAAAAAGAGAGCGTGGGAGTGGGGAAGAGATAAACGTGAATACGAAATTGTGCGAGATTTTGAAGCGAGAAAACGAGGGCTTGGAACTTGAAAGAGAGAGAAAAAAAAAAAAAAAAAACTGCTTACCCCGCCAGATCATGCATTTTTTTCGCCGAAAAAAAATAAATTTTATTCACCGAACAGAAATTATTCACAAACATAAAAAAATTACATCAGAAGTATAAAACTTTAAATTAACGATAATTTTGTATTTGTATTTAAATTATTATTCGTATCAATATAATAATTTGTTTTTATTATTTTTATTTTATTTTAATTAAAATTTGATCTCAATTATTTAAATATTTATTCTTACAAATTTTTTTATCATAGCCGCTAATATTTATATTTTTTAATTTAGATAGATGTTCAAGAAATTTCTTATCAATCCTTCGGTCGCGATTTTAATTAAAACCCTAATTTATGGATGAATTTTATTTTTAAAAAAAGAAATAAAATGTTGAGAATAAACTTTATTTATTCATCAAATACCGAAATACGTCTGCAATCATTTTATTGCGGGCGTTAACAAACCTTTCTTTTTCTTGTTTTCGAAATAAAGTTGATTTTGCTTTGGTTGTCTCCAGAAAAATTTCTTTTGTCAATTCATGAGTAAACTTTACATTTATTTATTAAAAAATAAAAATTATTAAATGTAAGAGATTTTTATAAGAATTTTCTTGTAAATATCAATATATTTTTTTCGAATATAGGGTAAAATTTTAATTTAATTTTAAAAAAATTATTATTTTAAAATAAATTTCTCTGAAACTTGATTTCATAAATTTAAGAAATTTTTTTAAAATATTAAGATATCACTTTTACGATGAAATTATAATTTACTTTGAAAAAAAAAAAAAAATCTGTTTCGTGGATCGAGACGATAAATTGCAGGGTAGACAGGGGACACGTGAGACGATGGCGGGCGTCATTGGATACCCGTCGCCCGGCCTACAGCAAATCTAATGGCCGTCGTCTTCTCTTCTCTCGCAAGACATTCCTCTCTCTCTCTCTCTCTCTCTGTATGTATGCGCGCAACAGGAAATGTTGCTGTGGTTTAAATTTTTGGCGGTAATCACATGGGGGCAAATTGAAAAGGTTTTTATTTTCCGTTCACGTCGTAAGTTTTTTTTCAAAAGTTTTTCGAAACCCATGTAAAAATATAAAGTCCATTAATTGATTTTAAGAGTAATTAAAGATAATTTTTTTAACTCTAAAAATTAAATTAAATTAAATTAAAATTATATAATAATTTATATGATAAAAATTTATATATTAAAATCTGTATAATAATAATGATGTTAAACATATTTTTTAAACTAAAAAATTAAAATCAAACGAAACATTTGACCAACGGTATTTTTACCAATTACCAATAAAACGAAATGACGAACATTTCAAGCTTTTTTTTGTAAGGTTTATATAAAGAATTCCAAGACATTTTCTGTCAGGCTTGACTCCTTTTTTTAATCTGAATCCGTTTATACTTAAAAATTAGGATTTATTAAATTTAATTAAGGTGAAATGGACACGTCAAATTTGATAAAAATATATAGTCAGCAAAAAGTTTGTGGAAAAATGGCTAAAACTACACATGAAGTAGGTAATTAAGATATCGATCACTTCCAATTTTTAATTTTTAAAATTACTCTTATTTTGATTATAATATTTATATTTTTAATTTTTTTTTTATTAAAATCAGTTTTTTCCTCTTCCAAACGAACGAAGATCAATGAATTAAGGCAATAATATAAATTTGGAAATAAACATATTTAATATGACATTAAAAGTTCCACATATTCAGATCGAGCGAAATGCACCGACATATGGGATGATGTTAAAAATATATAAAACAATACAAATCTTCTTGAACGTACATGAAATTAATCTCATGTAACCGTGGTTACGTTTGTTGTTTAATTATTTACTGTGAATTTTTATCGTGCAATCTCATGTTCATGTATATCAACCGACCAATCAGCACACATATAATGTTGAATTTGATAATAAATGTTTTAGAATTTACCATAGTGCCAGTAAAGTGTTAAGTTTCCCTTCATAGGATGACTCAGATTATGATATTTTATCATCTTATAAGGACATTTACATAATTTACATATAAAATCTTATTAGAACTTGTGGAAGAGAAAATGAAAAAAAAAAAAAAAAAACCACCCTTCACATGAAAAGTGGGGCTGCAAATTCGTTCTCCTCTTTTCTTATTATGCCACCTTAATCATATATCAAAATGAGATTTTAACAACAAGGTTGTAGTTTGATATTCTTTAGATCAGATGATTGGATTGAGAATCAAAGCAATAGTGTTAGATTTGAAAAGGTTTTAGAAGGATTTGTCTGTGTAGTTCTGTAATGTACACTCTTAGTAGAAAGTTAATTTAAGGGGTAAAATAAAGTCTGTTTTGGTTAAATTTTTTCAGTAGTTCAAGAATTTGTGGATCTTCATTTCTGTCAAGTTTTGTGATTTTAGGAGTTGCATAGTGATAGTAGAAATTCCTAAAACATGGATATCTAGATTAAGTAATCTATGTACCTTTATCTTGTTTATTTATGTTGTTGATTGTGTCATTGAGATTTGTGACAAAGATGTATAATACTTCTAGTTAAGCACTAGAGAAGATCTTTCGTATTCATTTAATTATAGTGAAAGATTTGATAGTAGACTGACAGGTTCCATGACTTTTCTTCTTAATATTAAGAAAGTTTTCCAAATAAAAAGTTTAATGTCATTTTACTTGTAGTTTATTTAATTTTACTATCGAGAAGTTACTTATCAACCTCAACTAAATTCATTTTACCTTAACATAATGAACTAATTGGTGAAGGAGGAAGGGTCAAAGGAACCTACAGAATTAATAAAAGGAGCCCCTCATGTTATTGCCTATCATGTAGAGATGTCAATGGGCCGTGCCACGACCCAGCATGGTCCGACACGACACGAAAAAATTTTCATGCCGTGGGTCGTGCCTAGGTCAGACCCATAGGGCGTTCGTGCCGTGCCAACACGACATGAAATAGGCATGGCCCGGCCTAGCACGAGACTATGAGGTAGGTCATGGGAGGGGGGGGGGAACGCCAGTAGCCTAGTCGTGCGATCGGTGGGGTGAACAGTCGCGTGTGCAGGAGGGGGCTGAACGAGTCATGTGGCCGGCGGGAGGATAGGTTGTCGGGTCACTAGGCCTGCTGCCGACTCGTGCGGTCGGCGGAGTGAACAGTCGCACGTGCGAGAGGGGGCAGAACAATTGAGTAGGTTGTGTGGTCGGCAGCCAGACAGGCCGCCGGGTTGTGTGACTGGTGGGGTGAATGGTCGCATGCGCGGGAGGGGTTGAACGGGTCATGCGGCTGGCAAGGTAGATGGGTCGCTGGGTCACTGGGCCGGCTGTCGAGTCGTGCGATCGGCGAGGTGAACAGTCGCTTGCCTGAGAGGGGGCCGAACGGGTCATGTGGCCGGCGAGGGGACAAGCCGCCGAGTCATTGGGTCGGTAGTTGGGTCGTGCGACCGACGGGGTGAACAGTTGCATGTGTGGGCAGGCTAGGGAATTGTGCCTGGGTCGACTGCCGGGTCACGGTTTGCTAGGTGCAACGCAACAACGATCGGGGCCTCGATGTTGGCATCAAATGGGTGGGGCATGCAACAGGCAATACGTGCAATGGCTAATGGGCAACCGGCTGCCACCTCCAACAGCCAACAGGAGGCTGGCTACCGCGTCCAATAAGCAACGACCAATAGGTGGCCCGTAGGAACGGGCTGACCGCGCAACGGGCGGCACGCTTCCACCCAACGAGCGACTCACTTCCACACAATGGGCAGCCGGCTGTCGGGTGAAATGGTCAACTGTCACCTCAATGGCTCAACCAACTTTTCTCTATAAATTGAGGGAGTTGGGTTTTATTTTTCACCCAACTCACTTCTCATCTGCTTCACTTCAAATTCTCCAAACTTCAATCTCAATTCTCAAATCTCTATTCTCAATTCTCAATTTTTCAAATTTTCTCACTCAAGTTACAAATAATGGCGCACTACCAAGACTAAAGTTCTAGAGGCTACGAATATACTCAAGCAAACTTTCCTGAAGCTGAAGTAACGCCGTCAACGAAGACTATTGGAGCTTCAACTTCAACTATGTCGCCGAGGAAGTCTCGGAAGAGAACTTCCATCTGGTCAAAGTACACAATCATGATGAAAGCTATGACAGACGGCACAGAAGAGGAACAAGCCTTCTACAACCTTTGTAACACCCACTTCTCTTGCAAAACGTCTGGCAGTACAGGTCATTTAACTAGACATATTAGTACATGTGAAAATAGGAATAATGATAAAACAATTCAAACACAACTTTCATTTACTCCTGAGAGTAATGTTAGTTCATGGACTTATGATTCTAAAAGGGTTAGCGACTTGCATGCTAGATTTATTTGTTCAGAAGATTTACCAATAAGTTTTGAAGGAAATAAACGTTTTAATAATTATATTAGTAAAGTATATTGTCCACAATATAAACGTGTATCTAGAAATACTATTAAGTTAGATATTATGAATTCATTTAATAAGCTTAGATTAGAACTTATTAATGTTATGAGTATAATAATAACATGTATTGCACATTATATTGATCAAAATTAGATTTTACAAAAAAGATTAACAGGATTTAGAAAATTTCAACATCCATGTATTGCTGAAACAATTTTTGCAAATATTATGGAAATTTTTGATTTATATGAAATTAGAAATAAAATAGGTAGTATAACTTTTGATAATGCAGCTAATAATACTGCAACAATACTAATGTTTAAAACTAGAATAAGTCCACCAAATGGTTTTAAATTATTTCACCAAAGATATATGTATCCCATAATTAATATTATTGTACAATTAGGTGTAAAAGAAATTAAAATTTATATTGAACTTATTAGGGATGCTGTAAGTTTTATAACTAGTTCAAGAAAGTGACAGCAACAATTTAATGAAACATGTATTACTTTTGAAATGCCATATAAAAAATTCTCTATAAATGTTCAACATAAGTGGAATTTATTATATTTAATGTTAAAAAGTGTATTAACATATGAAATTCTAATAATGTCTTTGTATAATTGTCATCATTATGATGATTATCAAAAATAATTAACTGAAGATGATTTTAAAATTGTAAAATATTTTGTTAAATTTTTAAAACCTTTTTATGATGTAACGGTTAAATTATCAGGAATTTATTATTCTACATTTATCTATGTGTTGCATCATTTATATGATATTTCATGAGTTTTTAATAAATATGAGGCATATCCATTTTTCCAACAAATAGTAAATAACATGAAACAAAAAATTTTAAACTATTGGAATGAAATCCTTACATTATATATTTTGAGTGCATGCTTAGATCCAGGTGTAAAATAAGATATGCTAGTAAATTAATTAAGGGAATACAAATGAGTTTAAGTGGAGATTTAGAATTAAATGTTAGTACAGTAGAAGAACAATTAAATCAAATGTTTGATTCATACACACAAAGATATGAATTAAGAATAGAACATTCTCTTCCACCAATGCCCACAACACCAGAATCAAATGTTGAACTATCTTTAGATTCTTGGGCATTTTTACAAGATCCAAGATTTGATGAAGATATTCCAACATCATCATCATACAATTATAATCCTATACTATCTAGACAAGAATTAATTACTTTTAATTCAACAAATCACCAATCATTATTATTTACTCAACATTCTAACTTAAATACATTTGATGTTTTAGATTGGTGGAGGCAACAATCATTGATTTTTCCAATATTATCGATAATGGCAAAGGATTTATTAACAATTCCAGTGTCTTCAGTAGCTTGCAAATAGGTTTTCAACATGAGTGGCAACGTGCTTGATGACCAAAGATGTAAGTTTAAAGAAGATATAATAGAAGCATTAATGTATGTAAAAGACTAGGAGCTTGTTGCACTTTGTAAACAAAATCAAGTTGAAGAATTTACTGAGTAACTCACAAACTTAAATATTTCATAATTAAAAAATTTTAATTTTAATTTTTCAATTTGTAATTTTTTTTAAATTGTAATTTAATTTTGTTGTAAATTTTTTTTAAATGTAATTGTAAATTTGTAATAATGTAAATATAAAATATGTAATTCATTAATAAATAAAAACTTAATTTAATTATATGCATTGTTGTATCATTTATTAAGTTGTTGAATACTTGAATGTTGAATGTTGTCATGTTGCTTGTTGAATTAAATTTAAATATTGATGATTGAACGGTCGTATGCACGGGTGGGCGGGCTGGGGAACCATGCTTGGGCCGACAGTCAGGTCATTGGGCCAACAGCCGGGTCACAACGTCGGGTCCTGGGAAGAAGAGCCAAAGGCTCTTCGGCAAAGAGAGAAGTGGGTTGTCGGAGCCTCAGAGGCAACGAGGCTGAGGGGGAAGGGCCGAATGCCGTGCGGGCTGGCAGATGGAACGATTGCTGGGTTGCGGGAGGGGGGGGGCACGAGTCGTCGGGTCGTGTAGCCGGTGGGAGGGCCGGAGGGGGTGAACCTTGAATGGGTCGTGCAGTCAGCGGGGGAGACGGGCCGTCAGGTCATTGGGTCGGTCGTCGGGTCGCAACGTCAGGTTTTGGGAAGAATGTTGTAATTTGTTAATTAAATAATAAATTAATTTAAAAATCGTATTGATCAAAATCATGTCATTGACTAGCATAAATAGTATTTTTTCGTACCACAGGCCATGTCTAGGCTAGCTCATTGGTTATGTAGGTCATGCTGACACGACACAAATAGTATTGTGCCAACACACAAGTCATGTCATGCCAGTATGGTACGGTACAACCGACAACTCTACTATCATGTCGTCAAGAACAAGAAAATTGTTGCAAAAAATTGGCATGAACGGTTGGGCCATTGCAATGGTAGGAAGTTCAATGATCTTCGTAAAAATAATTTGGTAAATATGAGTGAATGGGATCTTCCCTTAGTTTGTGAAAATTGTGAGGCTGAGAAAAATAGTGTATTACCTTTTTGTAATAATAATTCTTCATGCAAAGAACCTTTTGAAAAAATACACTTTGATATTTGGGGACCAACCCCTATTACCAGCTACAATGGGTTTAAATACTATGTAATTTTTGTTGATGATAAAACTAGATTTGTCTGGTATTATCTTCTTAAAATAAAAAATGATTTTCTTGATTCCTATAAGCATTTTTCTTGTTTTTGTCAAAAATCAGTTTAAAAAATATAAGGATATTTCAATGTGATTGGGGAGGCAAATTTATGTCTAAATAGTTCAAAGATTATTTAGAAAAGAAGGTACTACTATAAAAATTTCCTACCCTATAGTCCCCGTCAAAATGGGAGAGTTGAATGTAGGCACTTACTTTTATATGTTGATGATATTGTTATTATTAGAAATAATGAATGTTTGTTAAATATTTTATTAAAATGGTTGGAGAGGCTTTCCCTATCAAAGACTTAAGCTGTGTTTGTTAACATGATACGTTGCGGTAAGGTGGGTTATGTGAGATTTTTAGTTTTTGCACGATTTCTGATGACAAAAGATGGATAAAATACATTCATTAGTTATTGTTCAATAATTTTCAAATTTACCATCAATATTATTTTTAATAACATTTTTAAAAATATATCAGAAAATTATCACCCAGAGGAGAGTCGGGAAATCGGCAGTCGAGGACGTGTACCGGGTAGCAGGTCGGCTGCCGCCTCCCATAAGCTGGTTGCTGCTTGCAACCACCGGTTTTCCGCCTAACACTCCATCTCGTAAGGCTCGAGGGTAATCCAATTTACCCTCACCTAAGTTCATGGGTAAATGTTTTAACCCTTGGACTCTACACTTAGAGATAAATAATGATTTTTTCTGTGAATTAATCATTTTATCTGCCTCTCCACAGCATCTTACTCGACCATATGTGTCAGCTTCCGCCTCCCATAAACCGGTTGCCACTTGCGACCACCGGTTTTTCACCTAACTAGGTGCAGAAGGAGGTGTGTGCAGGAGGAGGGGCGGATCGGGTGCGACAAGAGGGGCAAACTGATGGCGGTGGGGCTAGGGTAATGCGAAGATGCATTTTTCGGGAAAAAATGGTAAGAGTATTATTAGAATTTTACATTTAATTACTACAGTAAAAGAAACTACTACATTATCTTGTTTTACTTTAATTACTATGTACAATCAATTACGCATAGTAAATATTCCACCCCACCCGTTAACAAACACAGCCTTAGGAAACTTCAATAATTCTTTGGGAATTCAAGTTTCGCATGATGACAGTAAACCTGTTTTGTCTCAAACCTAATACATTTTATCTATTATTGAAAAATGCAAAATGAATATTGTAAACCGGTCAAAACTCCCTTACCTAGTAAACTTTTTAAACATATTGATGAGTCTAGCAAGCTAGGCCTTAGTGATCCAAAACTTTAAAGAAGTATTGTTGGGTCTTTATAATATTTAACTATAACATGACCTAGAGTTCATTTGTTATAGAATTTATTTACTATATATTTTAGTTTTTCACTATACATTGTAACAATTTATAATAATATTTACCCAATAACTTTAATATTTTACACTAAAAATCATATAAAAATACTTACATCGTAAATCGTATAATGAAAAACATAAACTTTACTTAATCTAATTCTACCTCTATAACAAACGCATCCTTAATCTTACCTTCATTGTTAACTTAGTCAATTTTTACAAAACCCCTTGGACTGCCATTATATTTTGTTAAAAAGACGTTACATTAAAGGAAGCATGGACAACTATTTTTGCATTACTCTAAATCAACTCCCCTCCGTTATAGTCAACTATCTATTGTAAAAGTTCATCTATTGGAGTCATTCTTCGTGAGGTAAAAAATCATGAAAATCGAATAAAAAATTGCTTTTTGTATTTGCAATTGAACAATTGAATATTTAATTTTAAATATTTGAACTTATTTTTTAAAACTATTAACCATGTAGATAAAAGTTATATGAAAATTTTCTTTAATTTTTCATGCATACACAAATAACTAAAGTGAAAAAGTGAATTTTTTAGATTTTTCATTGAATGCATAAACGATTCTTTTAAATTTTCTTTTTCCTAAATTTCACTATTTTTTACCTTTTCCTTTTCTAAAATTTCTTTTTCTCTCGTTTCTAAGATACACAAATAAACTCTAAATATCTATGCCTTTTTTGATGTTAACCAGGGCAACTGCCCAATCACACAAAGATCTATTTCAGGGTATACTACATATATGTGGGAGCAAACTGTATAAGCTACAGTGCCAAGAAGTAGAATTCGATCTCCGAGAGCTCAAATGAAGTCAAGTACCGTGCTATGGCGCAAACTGCGACCAAACTTACTTGGCTGGTACACGAGCTTAGCATTAATATATCTCTACAACACCACAAATACTTATATGATAACAAATTAAAGTGCGTTGTACCTATCTACCAATCCAATTTTTCATGACAAATCCAAACATATTAAGCTTGATTATCATTTTGTGAGAGAAAAAGTGGTCAGTCAACTTCTATGCGGCAGATACATCAAATTAGATTTGCAGATTGCAGATATCTTCGTTAAGTCATTTTCAACCAAACGATTGTAAACATTTTAATTTCCACCAAACTTGGCTTGATGCAACAGCCAAGTTGTAACTGTTTGCTTCACCTCACATGATCGAACAAAGCTTTTTTTAATTTTGTTGCAACTATTCCTTTATTTTCTCCAACAATCATTGTATTTTGTATAAACCGTTTTCACTGACTCTCATCAATATAAAAAGGTGTGCGATCTTTTTTCGACCACACGGTTCCCTGCCCTAAGGTTCTTGTTTTGTTTTTTTCTTTTTCCCACCGTTTTTCTCCAGCAGCTCTACGATCTGTTCCGATCCCGTGCAAGTCCAAGCAAGCTCACTGAAGAGACCGACACTGTTTGCCAACAAATTAACGAAACCTCTCATGCTCTTATGTCATCATGAAAGTGTCTACAATATCCCAATTAAACCCTATTATATGGATGTATGTGATTGTATATATGTTGCATAGTCAATTTTTAAAAAAAAAATTAGCCCGAACAAGCAATATATAAGTCAAAGTATCAATATAGCACCATAATATACATAAGTCACCCATATATATTGGAGCCTTAGAGATACGAGGTTACAACAAGAAGCTTGTTAAGAACATAATTAATGAATCTATGATAGTAATTATAATAGTAATAATAAGTAACAATAAATAGAGAAACACGTATCGATCACTAGTTTATCAATAACTTAGGAGAGCATTTGCCATTGCTATAATTAAGAACTGTACTGGAAATAATTATATTTCCAATTATATATAGCTCCGCTAGGATGTCAAATCTGTCTCTTTTCATCATTATTGGGTTGTCGAGTTTTTTAACCTTTTATAACAGCTTTTTTAGTCTTTTATGATGATCACGGGTCGTCATAAAAGAATTATCTTCATTGTATTTATACAGACAGACAAAAATTTCCGAAAGGCCATAATTTTAGTGAGATATGATCGTTTTCGAAAAAATTGGGAAATTTTTTTCCAGCATTTGACACCACATAAAAGGACCGTCGCTGCGATTTTCCATGCCTCCCCCATTGCAAAAAATAAATTTAATTTCTGTGCCTAGCTTCATTCCACGATCTCTATTTGGAATGATATTTTTGAGCATGTTTGAGAAAATTTTTAATAGATTTTAGATAAAGTTGAAATTAAAAATTATAAAATAAATAGAATTGAAGTTACGTAGTAATTAATATGTTGAAACTTTATATGTTAAAATTTATATAGTAATAATGATATGTAGAAGTTGGTGTAAAATTAAAACTGAAATTTGATTATCATCTCCAATTTTGCCATTTTTCCATGCCCTTCATCATCATTCCTAGTTCAAACGCTTTTGTACTGAGCTTCATACATAGGGTACATGATCTCCAAGAAATTACAGACATTGTGAATGAGTTGGTAGAATCGTTCTTGTAGATTACTCTCTTATGAGAATTGGTGACATCACGACGCATAAAATGAAAAGATATACAACGAAAAATAGAAGTTCAACAAACATCAATATTTGACACAAATTTAATTGTAAAATTCAATTTTATTTGACACTATGTAACACATGGAAGTTTAAATTTATTGTCATTTTCTACATTCATCAAATATTGTGAACGTTGAGATAATCTCAAACTAGAATGCAAATTGATCATACCTAATTATGCCATCCATGTTCAACAAAGGGTTTGTTTGTACAGACATTTAGTTGGTGTGAGTTGAGTTTTATGATTTACGATAAAAAAATATAATAATTATATTTAAAAAAAATAAAAAATAAAAGAAATACAAAAAATCGCTCGTTGCTCGCCTCATTGCCACTCACCACTTGCCTCTTGCCTCCTTGCCGCTTGCCTCATCACAACTCGCGATCTCACCCTTTCGCATCCTTCTTGTCACTCGCCTCCTTCTCACTTGCCTCGTCACCGCTCGCCTTCTCATTACTTGCTGCCTTGTTGCTCACCTCCTCTTCACATCCTCCTTGTCGCTTGTGATTTTTCCCCACCATGTTGTCCTCATCGCTTGTGATCTCACCCGTCCAAAGTCCTCCTCATCGTGTCCCCATCCTCACTCGATGGACTAAGGTGCAAATGGGGTTTTAGCTGTGGTGAGATTTTTCCTAATTTTTTTGTGATAGAAAAAAATTTAAATATAATAAAAATTATTTAATAAATATTATAATATACGATAAAGAAAACGATTATACAGTAAAAAATATACAGACAAAAGCAGTCAAGACTTGTAGCCAAGTGCCAACTTGGCTGTGAGCAGTGTGCATGCCAGGGCAGCCAAAGTTGACGTCTAATCTTCAACAGCGGCAGCAAAAAGGACCCACGAGACCATTTCCTTGACCGAGTTGTTGTCATCATATGTGTGCATGTTAGGGTTTGCTTTGGCTTAATCAGCCATATTCATACGTGTATATATATGCACCAACATCGATCGTGGTAGTATAGAACCGTGGTATACAAGATTGTACGTTGCCAGATCGACTTCAAATGCACAGACAACAGTATCGATTAATATATATTTGTAATTTCATATTTAAATAATATTTTAATTTTTTAGTAAAACAAAATACAACTCTCGTAATGAAAATATATCTTAAAAGAATTTACTTATTCTTATGTATTCTGGTGATTTTACTCATTTTTCTCGTCCACCATTTTTATTTTTTTTCCCCTGTAATTACTCTTTCGAATTGATGGATATTGGTGAGTAACTTACGCAATAAATGGTGTACATGCATGCATGATAAGAGTGTGACGGGCATAAGCTTCGTACCGCGTACACGATATATGGTGGTCATGATGTACTACGTACAGTTCACAAGTGACAAACGCTGCAGCATGCATGAAAGCCCATGGTATGGTATGGTATTTGTTCCGTCACATCCTCACATGATCCTTTCTGCACTCCATGCATAAAGCTTTCGGTCTGATGGACCAACGATTAACACCACATTTCCAGGGAAACAGGAATTAGGCAGGCAGGCGCTTTGTTATCTTAATTTTAACTTTAATTTTATATAAATTTTTATGTATTATCATTATTATATAAATTCTTATTTTACACTTTACTATATATTTTTAACATCATTTATAAAATTATTACTTTTAATTTTAATTCTCCACGTATTGTTAGAGTTAAAACTGAGAAATTAGAGTTTTATTAACAAACGAAACCATAGATGGACTTAAAGCAACTACAACATATTTTGAGTTGGTTATAGTGCAATGACAAGCTAGTGATCGAACCAACTTAATTAATTTAAGGAAGCAGCTTAATTAATCAAGCATGCATGAATATAATGTATGCATATATTGATGGCGTGCCCTTTTAGTCCAAATTCATGCATATATACGTACCCATGCATCGATCAATATATACACAATATATACAGTGGGTCGTACGTCTTGAGTTAATTAATCTTTAAGGAAATCGAGAAGAATTTTACCAGAGCAGACTAATTCACACAAATTAAAGAAAATTCAATCAATTAATGTGCACTGATGGAGTAGTAAAAAAGAGATCAGATTTACAGATTCAAGGTACGTACGTTGGATCAAAGGGTAGACGTACATGCAGTTCTCGAGTGGAAAATTTCATTACAGTTAACTGGCACTTCAACTGGAACCATGAAAGCTAGTATTCACGAAGGGTAGGTAATGATTAAGAATAAAGAGAATGCAAATTAAAGTGGCCGGCCAGGGGAATATGAAAAAGATCGAGGAGACGAGCAACGTCCAGCCATGCATTGCATTGCAGGCTGGTGCACGTCGATCGGTCTCCCAAACATTCCCTGATCCATCCAAACTCTAGCTTTTGAAGCTTTTGAAGCTTTTGAAGCTTTTGAAGCTTTTGATTTTGTTCATGCCCTCCTTTGACTTGCTCTTTCTCTCTACATGCACACACACATGCACAAGACAAATGGCAGGTTTACGCATCATGGCATGGTGATGGTGTTAATTCCTTTACCCACTTCCTAGATTCCATTCCATTGGTACTCCTGTGGGCTACCTTTGCGCCCCCACGGCCCCTCTGAAACAAAACAAGCAAAAGACCAACCTTTAATTGGCCGTTGCCTTCATGTATCCCGGCCGGCCTGTATGAATCCATACCCTCGTCGTCCGACCACATGTGTACGACCGATTACCAACTCATGCGCCATCTTCCTGCTTAATTAAGCTACCGCGCGTGCTCAATCTTTTACTCCTTTTTCGATCCTTTTCAGATAATGGTATATATATACGTACGTACGCACGCAGTGCTAGCTTTTACTTCCATTTAAATCTGTTCCCTATGATCACTGACCACCGCCAGTTGTGCGTACGTATTACTTTCTTTTTTCTTAAGATTGTAGGGTTTTTTTCTTTTTAATTTGGCTTGATTTTGAATCTAGAACTTCGTATGCGTGTGGTAACTAATTAAATGTGCTGGTATCGGATATGAACAGTACACATATTATATATATATATATATATATATATATATATATATGATGATGATGATGAGCGCGTGTGTTCGTTCTGTACATATGTGTGAATATATATATATATCATATTTGCAGTTGGATCCAGAGAGGAACGTGGGTTGCGCCCATTCATATATCATCGCCTCATCTGTCTGGAGCATCTGTTCAGGGGGCAGACAGGAGAATCTTTCAGCGATGCACCCAAGCTCTTTTCCCTGGATCACCCAAGCGAGCGTGAGGCCACGTCAACCCTTGATTCTTGGGGACTACATCAGCTGTTCCCAAGGCATGCAGGGGGATCATCAACCAATCAAGCCCTATCCTTTTTCGGGGCTGCTGCACTACTTTAACTGGAATGATAATATACATATGGCAATGCTTTCTTTCCGCGACAACGACAACTTGGCCTGTTTGCTGTGTAAGTCCTGTCTCAGCTAGCTAGCCAGGGTTGTGTTTGTCAAAGGATTAATTTCTTCCTTCCATCATGCTTAGTTTCTGGTACATGAAATAAAAATTGTGTTTTTTTATATTATATTACAGCTACAGCCCACAAAGAAGAAATTTGAGAATAGGTTACTTTAATTGTGTTCGCTTGGATGCACTCCAGCACGTTCTTTTCATTGTAGGAAGATTGAAGCTATCTTTTTTCAAACAAATAATAATGTCCTGTGGTACTAGAAGTTCTTTTTAATTAATTAGAGCTTAATACACTACAGAAAAATCAACATTTAGTGATGGATATATGTCTGTCATTAGTGACAAATATGTGGAATCTCACAACCATTTTACTTATATATTGTTCTTTAATCAACTCAACTACTACTTCAACAATGTTCATATATACTATTAATATATAATAATAGATATTATAATAAGTATGTTAATGGTAATAATAATAATAGAATATATCTATTAATATGGGTAATAATATTAAATATATCTATTATTCTAATATTATTATATTAATAAATATATTTGTTTTTTTTGCATGATCTATATTAATAATAATAAATATATATTATTCAATTTAATTAATAATAATATTATTTAATAAATATGTTTATTATTATTTTTTTATTTATTAATATGTCATCGGTTAAGTAATAATAAATAAAAAATAATTAAATAATATAAAAATATAAAATAAAATATATAATAATAATAATATATATTGACGGATCTAACTCTCTTTTGTGATAAATACAAAATCTATTACTAAATTATTACATATAGTGATAGATTAGTGACACTTATAGTGACAGATTAAACCTTTTTTATGATGAATACAAGATTCGTCATTATAAAGGTATTTATAGTGACAAACGTAGATACTTATAATGATAGATCGAAAAGTTTGTCATTATAAATTATTTATAATGATAAATTAAATTCTCTTTTATAATGAACACAAGATCTGTCACTATACTTGGATGGAAAAATCCATAGTGACAGATGAGATTTTACATCCATCACTATAAGGTAATTTTCTTGTGGTGATAAGATTGAGATTTTACCCAACACCCACTTTTTAAATTCCCTCCTAGAGCTCATGTTCCAAGATTGTAAATGACTACTGTTTTACCTATTTTAATATAAGGTAATTGTTATTAACATAATTGAGAATTCTTTTAAAATTTTTGAGATTATATTTGAAAATTAAAATCAAGAAGTTGAAACTACAATTAAACAAACGTATATCACATATATATCCAAAACTTTCAACTGTCACAACCCCTTCAAATTCTCAGGTCAAACTATTTTGGAAGAACTTCAATGATATATGCACAATATTTAATTTGTAGCACAATGTTAACAAATAATTACACTACACCATATAATACAAACGGCTAACAGTAGCTAGTCCAAGCTAATTAACTTGCAAAAAATTTCAAACAAATACAACTTCAATTCTAATTAACTCTAACCATCCTCAATTATAGTATAAGAACAAGAGTTAAAGTTGAAACTGAAATTGTAAACAAATGCAACCTTAAGAACTCAACTCCTCTAACTTTTTTTTTTTTTCAACTCACCTCAACTTTTAATTCTTACAAAGCTCTGAAATTGCTAAACAAATGCAGCTAAAGACATGTATATGATCATTAATAATAATAGTGGGATTGTGATCCTATTAATAATAATAATAGGATTTTGAGGATATGGGAGGTTTATGTCTTTGAAAAGTATAAAAATAATGAAAAATTATTATTTTTTATATTTTTTAAAAATATAAACCATATATATATATATATATAATATCCTATATATCCTATCCCAATCATGCAGAGATCATATGCGCATGCACGGGTGGTACTCTCTTCTTTCCCAGTCGCGGGCTACAAATATATATATATATATATATATATAGATATACACAAATCCTACCTAGCTTCTTGTTGATCGCCTCTCTTAGGGGTTAGTCGATCAGGTGAAACAGTATGTTGTACACTAATAAATCTGGGGGGAAGCCTTAAAATATCTCCTCGTAGCTTGGGCCATTGTCTCTGAATAAACAATTCAAGGAGAGCCCCCAACAACTTCTTGAAAGTTGAAAACCTCCGTCCGACGATTTCATACGTCCTCTTGGACTACGTTTGTTAGCTTAATTTTAATTTTAGTTTATATAAAATTTTATTTATCATTATATTATGTAAATTTTTACTTTAAAATTTACTATATAATTTTAATATCATTTATGAAATTACTTACCTCTAGTTCTACACAATTGTTAAGCTCCGTTACTTACCTCTAATTCTAATATTTCTTGGATATACATGCTCCAGATTGGTTATGGTTATGTAGGCTTGATGCTTGCCCAGTTAACATTACGAGTAAATCTGAATTACCAAGGACTTCCAAGAAAAACAGCTTTAAAATTTTCAAGAAAGGATTAATGCAAACTCGGACAGCTATATTTACGTACTTTTTATGATATTATTTGTTTACTAAACTTCAACTTTTATTACGGTAGACCATTAAAATTAATAAACAGTATTAACAAATAATACCATACCACACAATCCAAGAAACTGACAGTACAAAACTAATTTACTGAAACTTACAAAAATTTCTGTTGATCTTGTTTATTTCATTTTCAACTTTAACCTCACACAAACTTTCCAGTCATTATTATTTAATAAACTTCAATGTATAAATTTGCATATCTTAATTACTATGTAACTCTATCTTTATTTATTCTACTAAATCCAACTCTATCTAACTTTTAGAATTAACTAAAATTCTCAGACCTAACTCTGATTAACTTCTACTATAGTATAAAAGTTAAAGTTGAAATTAAAATTACAAACAAATACAACCTATATTAACGTTGATGAACTTTACACTCATTATCAAAAATACAAAGGTATTTGCACGTTATCACTGCCAAGATCGACATGCCTGGCGATTAATGCTGGACCTTACGGTTAATCCCACCAATTGGGCTGCGAATGCCTCAACAGAAAATGAACATCCCTCGTAATTATAATTTACAAGATTATAGACAAATTCCCACTATTGATCATCCACCGGCAGTTCGTGGCAAAACCAATACGATATAACACAAACACCATGGAAATATTTTCAAAAAAAAACCATGGAAACAATGTTTTAAAGGTTCTGGAGATTGGAAATATCAGCAACAAGATCACGCTAATCTTCTTCTCCACTACGAGCATTCAGTATGTTGTATACCGTATTGGAATAGTCAAGAACGAAAGTATGATCTGGAGTGTGCTGTTGGTTGAATCTGCCAGGACGTTTGGAGGATGTGTTGTAACAAGCCTCACACAGATCAAACCCAATCGCCTCCTTGCAATCTTTGCACCTGTACCTGTTCCCAGTTATGGGATACATCTGCATGATCAAACAAGAAAGGACGAACTTCAATAATTTTTTCCGGTCGAGAAAGCAATCCGAGCATATATTATATTATTTATGTGGGTGATGAAAAACAGGTGACGGAAAGAAATACAAGGAATGGTACTGAACTTTTGGACCGATACTATCACTGAAGTGGTAGTATAGTAGTTGTAAAAACTTTTTTAAATATTAAGATTTTGGGTTCAAATCTTCTACTTAAACACAAATCACTTGTAAATTCACAATTATGTTTCTCAACCTTGATATTACCTGACCAAAAAAAAATTTGGACTGATAACTGATACAGTTCTGAGAAGTTTGGGCATGCTGCTGATCGAGTGGTGAAATGGAGGAACGACGTCCAGAAGGAGAATCGAAAATGGATAATGTGTTTTTGTCAGGACACCATCACTCCTGTTCTTTGGATTTCCTTTTTATCCATCCTCTACCTTCTATTTTCTTCCTTTCCTTTCAAACGTTGCACCCACGGCACTGTTTCAAAGGAAGATGATTCTCTCACCAACATGCAGCCTGCTGATTTGGACATATTTCCTTCCATGCTCAAGGACTCCCTCAGGCGAGCTAGAGGGGCACTTGAGCGATGCCAGCCGCAACCTTAAATTCATGACATCTCTCAATCTTTGGCTAGAGAAATTATCTGAGGCATCGCTAATGTAGGGTGTTCAAGATGTGTCTCAGCTTAAGTCCTCCATTGTGAAGCTGCCAACCTTCAATGGGTCTCATGATCCTAATTTCTAGATTTACAAGGCGGAGTATTTTTTCTGATTCCACCAACTTTCCAAAGAGCAGAAAGTTACAATGGTAGGGTACCATCTAGACAGGATAGTGTTAGAATGGTTCTGGTTCGTGTGTTGAGACAAGGAATGGAGTTGGGAGCAGCTGTCTAGAGCGTTGATTGTCCGCTTTGGCCCAAAGTGAGAGGACGCACTTGCTGTTCTTGCTAAGCTACATTATGATGGAGACCTTGAGCCCTACCATCGCTCTTTCGAGTGGTTAGTGAACAAGTTGGTGGCCTATTGCATACATGTCAATGAACTGTGTTGTGCATGACCCAATTTTTTGTGTGATACAACACGTCGTGCATTTAATGGCCAGACATGATTTGTGGGCATAACCCATTCAAACTGTGATGTTGACTGAAATGGTTTGACACGAGCCAACATGGTTAAAATTTAGTTTAATTTTTTATTTTATTAAAAAATTAATATAATATTAATATAATTTATATATATCATTAACGGTGAAATTCGAACCTACAATCATGTATTATCATTAATAAACTCAAACCACCAAGTTACATATAATTTATACAAGTTAACAAAAGTATATTGTTTTATTTATTTAAAAAAACCGCCCCTTGCCCCTCACCTCAAACCACCTTCAGCCCCTCCCCCATTAGCCGCTCAGCCCACTTGGCTCTCTACTCCCTGTCATGCTGACCTATGTGTTAAAAGTGGGTCATGCCAACCTATGTTAAAAGTGGGTCATGCCGACACGACACAAAAACACCAATGAAACAATCTAGACATGACCCATTGAACTATGCTATGTTGGTCAATGACACGATTTGATCATGCTGACACAATTGGACATAACCCATTAACATGTCTAACTTATCAAAAGGGTAGCAGTTAAGTTTATATCTTAGTAGGCTAAAGGGCCAACTCTAGTGTGAAGTTTGGTGTTTTTGTTCAAACATCTTTTGTGACATAGTAAAGTAAGCCACCTATCAAGAGCATAAGGGTCAGGAATTACAATGTTTGTTATGTTCAATAGCGAAAAGGAAGGAGTCTCCAGCTAACCCCTCGCCTTAAGTAAAATGTCACCTACTAGTTAAATGTATCTCAAAGGAGGAGTTTAAGCGTTGAAGGGAGCAAAACCTTTGCTTCAATCGCAATGAGTAATGGTCACGAGGGCATCGTTGTTCTCATTCCTAGATGTTCTTGTTGCAATTAGAATATAAGGAAGAGATTTCAAGTGATGAATAGACAAAGGACACTCTTGAGTTGGAACTAGAGATTTCTCTCCATGCCATCAATGTGCAGGTCACCACAAAAACCATGAGCCAACACAGAATAATTGTCAGGCAGCAAAGTCTCATCCTAATTGATTTTGGATGCACACAATTTCCTTGCCAGGAGACTCTTCTGTCGATTAGGTACTGCAAGCATGAGTCCAAAGCCCTTTCAATTAAAGGTTGCCAACGATGCCCCAGTTTAGTGCACCGAACAGTGCAATTAGCTTAACGTAAAAATCCAAGGTCTCCAATTAAGGAAGGATTTTTATGTGATTGAGCTAGAATCCTATGATGTCGTAGGAGTGAATGACTTGAGAGGTTGGGAGAGATTTATTGGAACTTTAAGGCCAAAAGGATGTTGTTTGAATGAGAGGGTCATCATTGGGAGCTTCGTGGTCTCTAGTGGTCCCATCCTCTTCAGGGATCGCTCTTGTGCCAAGTCAGTTTGGGCTACCAGAGAAGAATTCATGATTAAAACTTGACAAGCTAGTGAGTAGAGCTTAAAGGAGGTTGAAGGCCAAGCCAGGCCATTTAGAGGTTGGATTTGGCCAGAGTCCTGATAAAGCATATTCAAGTGTTTGGATCTCCAAACACTCTTTTGTCATAAAGAATTCTCGATCATGTCATACCCTTAAAGGAGGGAAATGAGCCATTAGCTATTCGTCCTTACCAATATCCTCATTAGAAAAAGGTTATTGAAGATAATGTGGATAGTCTTTTATTAGAAGAACTGATTGTCTAACAATCCGCACACTACCCCCATTGTGCTCATTATAAAGAAGAGTAGGGAATAACATATGTGTGTTGATTATCATAGGTTGAATCATCAAACAATTAAAGATAAGTACTTAATTCCATTACTTGATGATTTACTTGATCAATTGGGAGGGAGCTGATATTTCTCCAAGTTAGATTTTCATTCCAACTAATTAGATCTGCATAAGGAAGACATATTCAAGACAACTTTTAAAACCCATGGCGGTCATTATAAGTATTTGGTTATGCCATTTGACCTAACAAATGCCCCATCTACCTTACAAGCCTTAATGAATGAAGTTTTCAAAGGGTACTTAAGGAAAGTTTTGTTGGTTTTCTTTGATGATGTTCTGGTATATAGCAAAACTTGGAAAGAGCATTTAGAACACCTTGATAAGGTGCCATCTATCATGGAAACTCAGCAACTTTGGGCCAAATGGTCAAAATGCTCCTTTGGTGATCCTTTGATGCAAAATGATCAACTAATTGTCTACTTGAGTAAGCAATTTAATTAATAGGGACCTCATTTTTGATTTGCATGGACCACGAAAGTCTTAAACATTTGCTGAATCAACATGCTCAAACAAAGGATCAACGAAAGAGGTTAATAAAATTTATGGGTCTTAATTTTTAGGTTGAGTACAAGAGGGGGTGATCTAATAGCACCGTCAATGCCTTGTCCCGAAGAAGTTTGGATGTAGAGTTAGCTGTGATTAACAACCCCCAAGTGTCCTGGTTCAAGGAGATCTAGCAGGCTTATGGTGAGGATGATTATCTAAAGGAAAAGCTACAGAAATTCATTGAAGGAAAATTGAATTCTTAACACTATATTTGAAGGAAACAGCTTCTATTCCGAAAAGGTAGGCTTGTTCTCCATGGTGTACACCTCTTACTCAAAAATCAATTGAGGAAACCCATAACACATGCCTAGGTAGGCATGCCAAAGTTGATTAAACTCTAGGAGCCATGAAGAAGAGCTTTTTCTGGAAGGGAATGACCAACAACATTAAGGAATTTATTTGTGAATGTCCAATCTGCCAACAATGCAAAACCACTCACCTCAAGCTAGTGGGACTCTTGCAACCTCTTCCAATCCCATCACTACCGTGGCAGCATATAGCCATGGATTTATTACTAGTTTGTCGTGCTCAAAAGGGTATATTATGATCATGGTAGTAGTTGATTAACTAACCAAGTATACCGGTTTCCTTACTTTAAAGCATACTTATTTAGCCAAATTAGTCACTCAAATCTTTGCCATTAATATTGTCAAGTTGCATGGAGTTCTCATAACAATTGTTAATGATCAAGATCTTATTTTTACAAGTGTTTGGAATTCGCACAACAATAGTCTCTTTGGAGGCATCTAATAAAATTGGAAGATGAAGGAAAGCTACAACAATAATGTCATAATTTCTTCATAAATAAAACAAAGAAAATAATGGTTAATGTACAAATTGCGCCTCTAATGAAAATTCAAATATTCAATAACATAATCTGAAATAGGATAAATATTTGAAATCACTAACACAAGAACGAACTTACCCCACATGTGTCACAACCAACTCTAATATGTACATTTCCCATATCCTCATCTAGCAATATCATTTCATTCATCAACCCCATAAAGGGAATTGCTTTTTTAGCATTTTTGGCGTTTATAGAGGCACCTAGATCAATTAGTCAATATCATTTCAATTGAAAGCAAGGATGCAATAAATTCAATATAAAGTGACTCATAATTTAACCAGCTAGCTAAGCATGCCATTGAATGGACAAACGCCACAGTGCCTAACTACTGTCAAACCAAAAACAATAGAAAAGAAATATAATGATAATATCATCAAAGTAAAGAAGATATGGTTTAACTAGAAAATAATAGGGATCATGGCTTATTAAGAGTTTACGACACTTCTAATAAGATAGTCATAGCGACCATCACATAACTAAATCATACTGCTCACAAAAAAAACAAAAATTCTACTTACAAGAACTGCAACAGAAATTTGTAATAACATGGGAATAATGATTACTTCTTTTGAAGGAAAAGGCTTTACAATAAGTACATTATGTGCAACAAAGCTAGAAAATGAATGACCCAAATGGTGTTCTTTTGGATCTTACCCATAAAAAGAATTGTAAGATATGGTTCAAAAAGATCTAGCTGCATGTTCTTCTTTGCTTGGAAATTAGCACTATCTAAGGGTTCAATAATCTTAGTATTGCCCCCAACCTTGCACACTTAGACCCAATTTGGTTTGGAAAACTACGAAGCCAATCCACCTGAAATGGACTCCTTGGGATAGAGAACATACCTTTACATGTATAGCAATAAATTTTCCTCTTCAGTTGGACTCCTATTCCTGTCACAAGTTTATCCATCTCATGGATGGTTCCTTGCTTTTCTGGTGATTATAGATAGCTTATATAATATTAAGAGGGTCTTCACAAATCCATCAACTTGTCTAGTTTGTCCCCATTCAACACCTATTAGAGAAGTTGCTTTGGTATCATTTATAACAGACATTATGCTTTTGGTATTGCTGATGGATCGAGAGGAGTGGCCTATGAAGCACCTATTAGATATTGCCCTAAGCATGGCAAAACTGGCCCAAGGTTCTTAGTTATTACTTTCGAAACTTCTCTCCATTGAGAACCCTATTTTTCCTGCTTGTCTCACACCAAGCAAAGTATACAAATGGTTTATTGGCAAAGAAAAGCTAGAAGCTATAAAGATAGGGATTCATTGAAAATTAACAAATAGAAACTACTTCTGTGGAGGTTCATCCTTTCATAGCTGGTTTCAAGCTAAGATAAAGGAGAGTTAATGTTAGCATTAGGTAGACAATTGGTTGTAAAAACCCATCAACTATTCACAAATCCTAAAGATAATCTATTGGGGAATAATTCTCTTAACAACATATTGTGTCAGACATTGATGCAATGAAAAGAAAAGAAAAGTATTGTGCACCATAGGTGTAATGTTCTTAAGCAAAGAGCTTTACATTGATGCTCAGATATAGATGAGAATAAGCAAGAGTTCTCACATCTCAATGAATAGGTGTTAGTCCATGTTAGACAGAATAATGTATTAGAGTTTTTAGGTGTACGTGGGTTTAATCCCACATTGATTAACATGCACGTATCCTCTATTTGTAGTCTATATTTATGAAGGCATTGTTATCCTAAAAATAAACTGTACTACCACCCTATTTCTTATATTTTAACATGGTATCAAAGTTACAATTTTGAGAGTCTAAAAAGTGTGCATGATCTAGGTAGGAAGGAAAGCCCTAGTCATTACATTCCTCCCAACCACCACTGACCATCCTCTCTCAGCCAACCCTTATTTTCCCCTTTTATTTTCTTGTCTTTTTTGTCACACCAAAGACCACACTACTCCTAATCACCATCAATCCTCGTTGCCAACCTCTCCAAAAATTCTCTCCCCAAAGCCTTAAACCTTAATCTTCAACCCCATACCCATCCTTCCTACCTACCAACAAAAGCCTCTTCAACAATGGCATTTGACGATCTCTCCAAATATAGTAGTTGGCCCCAGTTGCCATTACCAATCCTCCCCTTATTGATGGCCAATTCAACCACTAGGTGGAACTGCTCTACCACCTCTTGATCAAGGTTTTCCACCCTTTCCTAGGCCTTGACAACCTCCTGTAGGATCATCTCTGCCTACTACAACCCCTTCTAAGGCTACTTTGATGATCTCTGACACATTGTTGTCTCATCTACCCTAATTTTACTGCTTGTCGACTTGTTTGCCCTAATCCTATTGTCAAATCCCTAATTGGCAACCTCACTACTACTACATAGTCTTCTCTCTAGTTGTGTTTCCTACTATAGGTATGTGTTCTCTATCATAGGAAGAGTCATGAGCAACTCTATCATTCCACGAGATGAGTCATAGTTGATGGGGGAAGAATGAGAAGAGAAAGGAAAGGAAAAAAAAAGAGGTAGAGAGAAAGAGAGAGAAGAAAGAGAAAAGAAAAAAGGGCGTTAAAAAAGGAGGGGCAAGAGAAGAATTGAGAAGAAGGGGAGAGCAAAAACTTCTTTCAAACCTATATTTAAGAATAAGAAAGACATAAAATTATAATAACTATCATAATATTAAATTAATGGGTCACACTATGAAATTATGGAAAAGAGTAATTAAGCAAAGATCAAGACAACTAAAATCAAAGAAAGTTAATTTGGGGTTTATGTTGGGTAGGTTAACGATGGAAACTATTCATTTACTTAGATAACTAGCAGAAAACTTGTACAGTTAAGAAAAAGAACCTTTATATCATTTTCATTGTTTTAGAAAAAGCTTATGATAGAGTATCTAAAAACCTATTGTATTGGATTTTAGAAAGAAAGGGAGTAGCAATAGGAAATATTGATATCATAAAGATCATGTATAAAAAAACAGTTATTAGTATTAAACTATAAAAGGAGAAACTAAGAAATTTCCTATTGACATAGGTTTACACCAAGGGTTTCCCCTAAGTCTATATTTGTTCCTCTTGGCTATGGATAAAATAACCAAGGAAATTCAAGAAGAAATACCCTAATGTATGTTATTTTCTGATGACATGATTTTACTTGATGAACGTAAATCAAGAATTAATTCTAAATTAGAATTATGGAGAGAAATTTTAAAGTCCAAAGGATTTAAATTAAGTCTAAAATTGAATATATGGAAAGTAGATTCAATGAAAATAGAAATAATGAAAGTATATACTTAGGTGGTCATGAGATCTATAAAAGTAAAACTTCTAAATACTTTGGATCTATACAAGTAGTAATGGTGAAATTACGGAGGATATTATTCATAAAATTAAAATAAGGTAGATGAAGTGAAAAGGTGTTTTTAAATGTTGTGTGACAGGAAGATACCCTTAAAATTAAAAAGAAAATTTTATAAAATCGTCATTCATTTAACTATACTTTATAGCTCAGAATGTTGGACTATAAAGTATAAGCATATGTAAAAAGTTAGTATTACTGATATGTATATGTTTAGATGGATGAATGGTAATATAATAAGAGATAAGCTAAAAAATGATTTTATTAAAAATAGATTAAAAGTTGCATCAATTGAAGATAACAACAAATCAACTTTGGTAATTCAATCATATGCTCAAGAGACTAAGAAATACACAAGTTAGGAGAGGAGAATTGATTAGTGCAAAAACTATTTAGATAGGAATCATAAAAAGAAGATTTAAATCCATGTAATTTAATTAAAGATTTGAAAATAAATAGAAATACTTGGAAGAAAAGGATTCATGTGGTCTACCTTACATAGTGAGATTATGACTAGGATTATTATTATTTGTTTAAAATAACTAAAAATTAAGAGACAAAATGTTATGAGATATAAAAATTTTGAATTTTTACTTACATGCAACTGTAAAATATTGTATTATCACATATACCACTACAAAATGCGTAATTATCAATATGCCCTTTCAAAAACTAACCTCTATCAAAAATGTCACCAGGGTTAATTGCTGTCACTTATTGTACGTTTAAGATGTTTTATGCATGAAATGGTATGTTTACCTCTCTAGTGTGTGAGAAGAAGAAGAAAGAAACGATGATAATTTTATCATTTCACATACAGGTTAAAGTGATATCATTGATTAGGTTAGGTAAAAAATGAAAATGGCATTTAAGTCATTATAGTGGCATACAAGTAAAATATCCTAAAATTTTAAAATAAATAATTTATAGAAATTAATTCGTTGCATATCATGGAATAGGAAAATGATGCTCTTGGTAAAAAAAAAATATTGTAATATCTTTCAGTGATAAATATAATAAGTATTTAAACTTAACCATCTCACATATTAGGTTTATGGATGTTAAAATAAATAATGTATTAGGATTATATGGGACCATGGGTGTTGTGAGTTTAGTCTCACATTACTTGAAATTTGTTTGTCCTTCTAATGTAAATTCTATATATAGAGGTTTTATGTTTACTAATGAATCAATTCATTTTCACTAATTTCTGATGTTCACATATAGTATCAGAGTTTAGATTTTAAAAATTTAAAAAGTATGAGAGATCTAGGTAAAGGTGAAAAACCCTAATCGCACCCTTCTCCCAATCACCACCAAAATGTATAAGCTTAAGTTTTGAAAGTCTGGAAAGTATGAAAAATTTATGTAAGAGCAGGTCTTTTCTACGTATCTATAATTTCCTATTTTGTTTAGGTTTGTTGAGTTATTATCAAATATGTTGTAAATTAGATGTTTCAACTTGAAGATAAGTATTAGAGTAAATAATGTATTAGGATTGTATAAATGTTGTGGATTTAGTCTCATATTGCTCAAGATTTGTTTATTCTCTCTATGTAACCTCTATACATAGAGGTTTTATATTTACTAATAAATCAATTAACTTCAACTTATCTCATATATTCTCATAGTAGATAATAATGAAAAGACAGCATTATAAAGAAATTAATTAGGTTCAAAAAAAACGAACACAATAAAGTCAAATAAACAAAGAGACTAGGCTTACATGACGATTGGCCATTAGTTTGAATTTGAACTCCTTTAGCCTGAAATGTGGCCCATCTTTCGGCATATTCCTGTGGGAAATAAATCTTCAGGAATTTCTCAAGATCCCAACAAACCTTAGGCAACTGCCCAGGATGCACAGTTTCACAAATTTGGCATTTGATATTTTCATTCATCTGGTCAACCATGCAGGCTTCGCAAAATGCTTTATCAAAAGAGAATTAACTGAAGTTAAGTGCACTACACAAATTCAAAATAATAGGATGTTCACTAGGTTTTAAGAAAACAGCACACCATGCCCGCAATTAAGCACAACTGGACGAAAGAGAATTTCCCTGCACCCAAGGCATAGCACATCTGAAACAAGGATTTCTCCTGCATTGCCCTCAGAACATTCTGTTCCAGAAGCACAGTCAAGTTCTACAAATTTATGCAAGTAGCTTTTATCTCCTGGTGAAATAAATGTTTAAACATAATACACACCTACAGAAATAAGAGAGATAAGATAAATTCTTACTTCCATTGTAATTCTCAGTTACGCATTCGATAAACTGTGGTGAGAAACAATCATCTATTTTTTCTTGCTCTGCAACACATTTTTTAGAGAAGAATTAGGAGATTGTTGATCATAATCAAGGTCCACTAAATAAACCTTAAATTTTCTGGATCTGAATGTATAGTGAGTCACTAGAGTCCATTGAAAAGAGCATGGCTTTCAGAAAAAGAAAACTAAGCATTTGATGGTTATAAATGTGCTTTCAATAAGTGAAAACGACAATATCATCTATTAGAGTTGTCTGCCCTTACGGTTGATCTCGGCCCGTCTCTCTCTCTCTCTCTCTTCCTGCGCCGCTCTACTCACACAAGTCTCCCCTCCGTCGATCTTCCACCAATGGGTCTCTCGCGGTTCTCTCTCCTACAGTTTCTCTCTCTCTTTTGCCTGAGTGTTGCCTCTCTCATCTCGATGGCCCTATCATCACCGACGAGTCGGGTCTTGGAACCGCCCGAGTCGGGTTCCGCTACGATCGCCAATCTCTCCCGCCACTGTTGACGCATGTCTGGTTGTTGTCCACTCTCGCTGTCGACGTCTGTCCAGTCGTTCTGGTCATCGTCGCTGTCGTCTGCAGGCAGTACCCCTAAACAAAAAAGGAGAGCCGTAGAACAAAAAAAAAAGGGAGGAAGAAGAAAAAACCCCTAAACATGAGGATCATATCGATCCATGGAAACCACAACTGCATTCCTTCAACATCACATCTTCCACCATTTCCAACTTGATATCGGAACTTAGGTTTTGAGAGTAGAAAAAAATCCTAGGTGGGAGATGTAGTCATCACCCTCCTCCCTCCCACGCCACATCTAGTAGCTCTAGGAAAGTACTGTAAAACTTGTTTCATGAGAGCATCATGGTTAAGGCCCAAGGTGACTAGATCATGCTCGAGGGAGATTTACCTAATATGTCAAGGAATGCGCAGAGCTGCATGACCACTTGTACGAAATCAGGTGATGTAAGATGTGGTGGCTTGATCAACGTAACACAGACAAAGAAAGATCAAGCCAGACTAGATAGAGGTGTTTCATGTCCACTCAGCTTCAATGGTGGTTATTTTAAATAACATTGTCGTGCCCAAGTTCTTACAACCTCCTTCCAAATTGAATGAAAACAGAGAACGCGTTATGTCTGGAGTTAAATAACATGCTTTCATGCCCAAAATCATATCATGCAATGGATACCATTTCCAAGGGATCGGATTTCTTTGACAAGCCATTGCCCGGTGTAAAAGCATGGGAGAAAAAGATTAGTTTTGAGATGAGAAGAAGAGAAAAACCCTAAATATGAGGATCATATCGATCCATGGAAACCACAACTACATTCCTTCAACATCACATCTTCCACCATTTTCAATTTGGTATCGAATCTTAGGTTTTAAGAGTTCTATTTTGAAAAAAATCCTAAGTGGGAGGAGGGAATGTAGTCATCACCCTCCTTCCTCCCATCCCACATCTAGTAGCTTTATCTCCCTTTCTAGGAGTCGCAGTCTCTCTCGTCGAGATTAGGCACTTGAATCATCGAGCCTCAGCCATTGTTTTCCCTTAGGGTTGATCTCTGCCCATCTCTCTCTCTCTTCCTGCGCTGCTCTTTTCACGTAGGTCTCCCCTTCGTTGATCTTCTACTAATGGGTCTCTCATGGTTCTCTCCTATAGTTTCTCTCTCTCTTTCACTTGAGTGTTGCCTCTCTCATCTCATCGACCCTGTCATTGCCGACAAGTTGGGTCTTGGAACCACCTGAGTTGGGTTCCGCATTAGTTTAATCCCACTCTAATACACTCTCCCTCAAGTTTAATCCCACATTAGTTAGAGTTATTTGCCATGAATCTTATAACCTCTATATAAAATGTAATCCTTGTTGGTAATACAATAGCAATATCACATCTTCCATCATTTTCAACTTCATCAAATAAACATTTTTTGTGGTTTTCCCTAGCTTTAACCTGTAAGGCCAGTGAGCACCAAACATATTTAACTTTACATAGGTAATATACCAAAAAAAACATTGAATAAGAGGAAAACAGATGTCAGACACAATGTCATTTAATATGATGCAAATCAAATAACAGAAAAATAGTGCTTTTCAATGGAAATCTGAGCAACTCGTGTACATATTCAAGTAACAATTAGCAAATAATTTGCCATAACATTGGGAGAATAACCCAATACGAAAGTATAGAATGTGCACAACAAATATGGGAGAACCTGTTGTAATACTCGTTAATTTGCAGATTACCATAAAAAGCCAGGTTTCCCAAAAAATAGAAACATTTTTGCCAGTTTTCCTATCTATAACGTTGTTTAGTTAAAAATCACATAAAATAGCTTACTTTTAGAACAAGTTGTGCAAGAAAATTTGTTTGAAACTACTTTTCTGGTGGGAAAGCACTTTTATCAAAGGGTGCAGTTCCATGGGCAATTAAAAACACACCCTGATTTTTTTGTATGGAGGAGATGATACGTACCAAATACTTCCTTCTCTCTTCTTTTGTATACAACACTTTCTTTCTTGAGAAGCAAATGATGCAGTAATGGACAAATACTAGGGAAATAATTATAAGGTTGCCTACATATGGCACAGTAAGATTCTTGAAGGTAACTCATGGACTTGTGAACACACCAAAAGCAAGAAACGTGGCCACATGCTGCCAAAAAAAAAAAAAATCTATCAACAAGGCAAAAATTCATTATATATAATGTAGAGAAGTAATGACACCTACCAAGAACAACTGGCTTGTATAGAAGATCCCTACAAAATCAGAAAGTAGTATACCAAATTAATTGACAACCAAATCAAATTATTTCATATTTCTCAGAAAACATGTACACTGAATTGCAAAATCGTAAATCAAATGAACAAATT
>JAMKPZ010000961.1:0-29436 GCA_024699675.1 Amphibolis antarctica | reverse complement strand
ATCAAGAAGTTGTTGAATATTTCAAAGACACGTTCAAGAGTTTTCGTAGCAAAGTGAAAGATATGGAGGAAGTGTACTTCATTCTATAAATACACTTGAAAACTTGGAAAATTGAAGAAAAAGAAAAAAAGGCATTCAAGAATATAGTACATTCACGGAGTTACAGAGAAGAAGTGTGTTTTAAAGACAGAGTTCCATCTTAGGTTTGATATCAAGTTTGAAGATTAAGATCAAGATTAAGTTCAACTCAAAGGAGATGCTTAAAGTTTTAAAGCTTCAAATTGAAGTTAGTTCGAAGTTGAAGACTGAAAGTGAAGATTCAATATTTTTCATCAAGTAAGAGTTGTGCTAAATAGTTAGATTTTGTAAAGAGGAAAAATCATATTTTAGCAATGTGGAAAAATTGTTTTATTAGTAAAGCAAAGTCATTTCCTCTTACTCTTCTTGAGTAAATCTAAAAGTTTTAATTGAATCCACAATAAAGAGTTGTGCTTAAACGTTGTAAGGAATTTCGTTGAATAAATTTGAGATTTTCCTAAAAGTTGTGTGATTGTGTTCTTGTTTATTCGCTAAAGTTTAATTATTTTAAAGACATAATTCACCCCCCTCTTGTGATTTTAAAAGCAATCAAATCGATCCTACAACTGGTATTAGAGTTTTATCTTTAATTTTAATTGTTGTTTAGGATTTCATTGCCTATTTTAATTCAGTATAACTATCTTTTTTTATTTTATTGATTGAAATAAAATGAAAAATAATTCTTCAAATGATGTCATTGTCATGATTGAAGAACAGCCTACCACTTGTCCTGTTATGTTTAATGGTAATAATTATGGCTACTAGAAATATAGGATGACAGTATTCTTTCAGTCAATTGACTTTAAACTTTGGCATATAATTAGCAATACTATGATGTTAGTTACTTCTCCCTTTGATACATGGACTTATGATGAAAAGGAGAAAATGACATAATGCTAAAGGGCTTAATATTTTGTTTTGTGCTTTATCTCATGATCAATTTAATAAAGTTTCTACTTATAAAACTGTACATGAGGTATAACATGCATTAGAAGTTTCCAATTGTACCCTCTCTTTCATTCGACTATCACCCGAAAGCCCATGGGTTTCTGCCAGCAGAGGTACAGAGAATTGAAAGTTGATTTTGGGAGTGCATCACCACGTGGGGTGGATGGTTCGTTGAACGAAGTTGCCACCTTATTTTTGGGTAGAAAATAAGGAAAACTAGATGGGGAAATTTCCACCATCGAAACGATAAAACCGCAAGAATGACATAAAATTGTGTAACGTTATATGAAACATGAGAGAACTGGATACGGGGCTCAGGGTACTGTTGGGGAAGGTGTTAGGCACCCCCAAACAGCCCGGGCAATCCCGACCTCTCTTCGGCTCCAAAACGAAAAAAACCACAACAGTTAGTTTGGCCAAACATGGCCTCATCCTGCAAGACTTTCTAGGAGATCAGGGGAGCAACTTTGCTTTCCCTGGCAATTGGGAACCATTGAGGTGTACATACTGATACACCCGGATGGCCGACGTTGGCAGGGATGCATGTTGGCAGCCTCATCCTGGAAGCCTTTCCTGAGCATTGGGAGGGCGGCTTTGCCACTCTAGGTAAAAGGGAACCGTCGGGGTGTACATGCTCGTGCACCTAGACGGCTGGCGTCAGCGATGATGCATGCCGACGGCCTCATCCCGGAAGCCTTTTCGGGGCATCGGGAGGGCATCTTTGCCTCTCCCGGTAAAAGGGAACCGACAGCGTTGCTCGTGCACCTAGACGGTTGGCGTCAGCAATGATGCATGCTGATGGCCTCATCCTGGAAACCTTTTTGGGGCATCGGGAGGGCAGCTTTGCCTTTCTCGGTAAAAGGGGATTCGTTGAGGTGTACATGCTCGTACACCCAGGTGGCCGGCATTGACAAGGATGCATGCCGACGGCCTCATCTCGGAAGCCTTTTCCAGGCATCAGGAGGGCAGCTTTGCTTCTCTCGGTACAAGGGGAATCGTCGGGGTGTACATGCTCGTGCACCTAGGCGACCGGCATCGACAGAGATGCATGCCGATGGCCTCAACCCAGAAGCCTTTCTGGGGCATCAGGAGGGTAGCTTTGCCTCTCCCGATAAAAGGGAAACTGTCGGGGTGTACATGCTCGTGCACCCAGGCAGCTAGCATCGGTAGGGATGCATGCCGACAGCCTCATCCCGGAAGCCTTTCTGGGGCATCGGGAGGGTAGGTTTTCCTCTCCCAATAAAAGGGAACCGTCGGGGCATACATGCTCGTACACCTAGATGCCCGACATCGACAATGATGCATGCCGATGGCCTCATCTTGGAAGCCTTTCTGGGGCATCGGGAGGGCAGCTTTGCCTCTCCCGATAAAAGGGAAACCGTCGGGGTGTACATGCTCATGCACCTAGGCGGCCGGTGTCGGCAGGGATGCATGCCGACGGCCTCATCCCGGAAGCCTTTTTGGGGCATCGAGAGGGTAGCTTTGCCTCTCCCAGTAAAAGGGAACCGTCGGGGTGTACACGCTCGTACACTTAGACAACTAGCGTCAGCAATGATGCATGCCGACGGCCTTATCTCGGAAGCCTTTCCGGGGCATTGAGAGGGCAGCTTTGCCTCTCCTGGCAAGGTAAGCGAAAAATAGATGAAAACACAAATATAGACGTCGTAGCCCCCGCAACGGACTTCTAGCTGAAAAGCCAGAAGTTTGGTGGGTCTACTAGTCGGCCTACTGGGCATCTGGGTCTGGGATCGGATGTTTACCTGATTTTCCACCTCAACCTTCGGGTGTAGAGATTTCTACACCTAGTCTTGAGAGACGGGAGAGGTGGACACCTTCGGGGAGAGGACCGTCTATAAGCCGAGACAGTGCGTCTCATGGTGGCCAGTCATTTCAAAGGAAAAGGACGTGGGAAATTTCGGCGATGCATTCGTAGAACATGTAAGAAAATGCGAGTTTCCATGTAAAAAGACTTGATGAGGCTAAATCATACGTATGACGGTAGGGGATGAGGGAACTTACCTGCAGGGAGTCATTGGCGGCGATCGGAAGTCCTTGCTCCGGTGCAGTGAGTGGGCGTTGGGGCTCCGAGTAGCTCCCCTCCTTCAAAACCTCCAACAAGTCGTCCAGAAAGCCATGCCGTGAAATGGAGCAGATGGTCCCTTTATATAGGGAATCCCCTTCCTTTTTTGGGTGATCTCGGGATGGAAACTCTGCATATATCATGATTTAATCGTGCGATTCGCGTGATTGATTGATTGCAAGATTTAATGCCGTATCTTTCCAATTGATTCGAATTGCCTTCTCAGGTGGCTAGCCGGTAGCTGCGGTTTGTTAGTCGGGTGCCGATTGGTTGGGATCGGGGTTCGCTAGGAATTTAGCTAGTGATTTAGGGGAATAAGCTACAGCAGGTAGCCAAGATGGTGCGCCGACTGAGGCTCTGGCTATCGTGTGCTTTTCCCAGAAATTGGACTAGGTGTGTTGATGAGTGTACCTACATGTTGGTGGGAGGATTAGAGATCGATAGTTGGGGTCTTTTACTGGCATGCCGATTGTTGGCTGGCTGATTTACCCAGCCACCCAGTAGGTGCCGAACGTGGGCTTCAATGCCAGCAAAGTGGGACTTTGCCCAGGGGGAGTTCGGGTGAACCGGCTACCGAGGTGATGTACCGGAATGCTGGTGGACGGTCGGTTGACCGTTCGATAGATCTTTAAGCATGGGGGTCAACAGAATGCCCCTCCCTAGGCGAGGTTGTATGACCTTGGTGGAAGGAAACTGACGTCCTAGGGTTGAATGACCCTCCAAGCGTGAATACTACGAGGTTTCACACTTTGTGAATATCCATCGCTCATTATGAAATAGACTTTCTTGGAAGGTGTGTCAATAAAAGTCTTGGGAGGTTCAGAAAGGATGCATTCTGAATCGAGATGACTAGGTTTATACTCTCGATATCTTAACTGAGAGTTTTGCCATGGTAGTGTAGACTTACACCTCTGGTTGTCTAACCAGAAGATGCCTTGAATAGAGATGGACTTATAATTCCGATTTCCTAACCGGAAGACGCCTTGGACAAGCCGGTCGGCCGGGTGGTGAGCTGGAAGGTTCTCCCTACCATCAACCAGTGGACATTAACCTCGTGCAAGCACGTGTCACATCCGAGGTCATGATTTCTGCATGGTCGTCAACGCAAGGAGTGGTTGCGTCATGCCTTCCTTGGTTTTCGGCTCAGACGGTTGCATGAACGGCAACCGTCTTGTAGGTGCCGACAGCCGAGTGTTGAGTTGGAAAGCTCTTCACATGTTGTGTCTGACATCTGGTCGTCAGCGTAGTGAGTGGTCGCATCATGCCTTCCTTGGTTTTCAGCTCAGCCGGCTGCTTGAACGGTAGCCGCCTTGTAGGTGCCGGCAACCGGGTGCTGATTTGGAAAGCTCTTCACGTGTTGCATTCGACGTCTGGTCGTCAGCGCAGTGAGTGGTCGCGTCATGCCTTCCTTGGTTTTCGGCTCAGCCGGTTGCTTGAACAGTAGCTGCCTTGTAGGCTCCGGCAGCCGGGTTCTGAGTTGGGAAGCTCTTCATGTGTTGCGTCGAACGTCTGGTCGTCAGTGCAGTGAGTGGTCGCATCATGCCTTCCTTGGTTTTCAGCTCAGCTGGCTGCTTGAATGGCAGCCGCCTTGTAGCTGTCGGCAGCCGGGTGCTGAGTTGGAAAGCTCTTCACGTGTTGCGTCCAACGTCTGGTCGTCAGCGCAGTGAGTGGTCGCGTCATGCCTTCCTTGGTTTTTGGCTTAGTCGACTGCTTGAAGGGCAGCCGCCTTGTAGGTGCCAGCAGCCAGGTGCTGAGTTGGAAAGCTCTTCACGTGTCGCGTCCGTGCGACAGGTCGTTAGCACAATGAGTGGTCACGTCATGCCTTCCTTGGTTTTTGGCTCAACCGGCTACTTGAACGGCAGCTGCCTTGTAGGTGCCAGCAGCCAGGTGCTAAGTTGGAAAGCTCTTCATGTGTCGCGTCCGTGCGACAGGTTGTCAATGCAGTGAGTGGTCACGTCATGCCTTCCTTGGTTTTTGGCTTAGTCGGCTACTTGAATGGCAGCTGCCATGTAGGTGCCAGCAGCCAAGTGCTTACGTCCCTATAAAAGGGACGTGAGGGCACCGAAGGCTCTCCTCCTTCTCGTCTAAGGGTAGAGTTTCAGCTTCCTTGTCTTCTCCGTCCTCTCGTTGGTGGTGAGATCTTGGCTTCCTCGTGTTCCACCATTTCCTCGTTTTCGTCGATGGCGGTGACGCTTTGTCCGGTGACCTCCGTGCTTTTTTGTCGATCTCCTCTTCTGGCTGCACTTTCCAATGCCTAGGACCAAGAATGTCACGGGCCACGTCCGGCAGTCGGTTGCCACATCCGGTAGTCGGCTGCCACGTCCGTACGACAGTGGCTCGAGACTTTGCCCCCGTCGCTGAAGGATCTGTCGGTGGAGGAGCTCGCTTGCTCCAACCAGGCGGAGGCTATTCATTTGCAGGTTTTCTACCTGCTTATGGACGGTGGGTGTGACTCTCCTTCTACCGAGGCCATTTCTCGATGGTGGCTATCGGAGCAGCGTGGGGACCTTGATGCCTCCGGTTCTTGTTCGCCGGAAGATGTCGTGGAAGGCGAGACGTCGGCAGAGGCTCCTCTCGAAAGCTCGCGGCACTGGATGCGTCGCAAGATGCTGGTTGGGAGACAGCGGCTCCTTCTGGAGTCTTCTGACGTGCCACCGGTAATGCCTGATGATGCAGCCTTGGATGCGGAATCAGTCTGCGTGGCGCTCTCGTGGTATCGCACAGTAACCGGTTGCGACATGGTGGCAGCCGAAGGCATCTCACCTCCTGACATTGACTAGGAGTTGGTCCTCCTAGTGGACAATCGCCTGGCGCTGAGGAGTTTTTTATACGGCAGGCCGGCTGATTTCGACTGGCTCTTGGAGGTGAAGCAACTGTTCGCCGTGCAAGGCCTACTCCCTTTCGTCCAGGATTTCCACTGTGTGGAGACCGTCGCTGGCCTGATGGCCGAGATGTACTCCATCCTGTCTAAGGTGGAGTCGCAACTCGTCATCGGCCTTCGGGCCGAGCCGGCAGAACTCTCTGATGTGCCCCTGTTTGTGGTGTTGGGCCTCCGCTTCATCGGTCTAGACGTCTTCACCCCTCTGTCGAGCCTCCCTTGGAGCATCGGTGACACCAACGCGGCAGTTGCAGTGGATGCCGGCTGGGACCAGCGGGTGGTCAAGGTGCGTGACCTGAACCCGATCGCCCACCTCATCTCCTTTATCCTGAACAACACGATCTTGTCGAAAGGGGGGCATTGGGATGAGATTAGCGGGGTGACTTCCCTCATGACTTTCACGGTGGTAACTGGTTGCCAGGTGAACTGGGCGGCGACGGTCCGATGCTAGATGCGGAGTGTGGTGTACCCGGGTCAGCCTCCCAGCTAGTTGCTGTTCGGTGAGGCTATGGTCGAGCTGGCAGGCTTCCTGCACGTCTCAACCGATGGATGGCAGAAGGTCCCGCTCCTGACCCAACCCATCATGGCGGTTGATCTCGGCCGTTACGAGAGGCTCGCTTCTAAGCGGGCTAGCTCGTCTGCCGAGACATCTGCCGGGCCGTCAACCGGGCATCGGCTGACTGCTTCCACCGCCGCTTCACCATTCGTAGGCAGAGTTCCGGGCCAAAGCACGGCTGCCGGTGCGTCTACCATGGAGTCCCTGCTAAACTCTATGGGTGACTATTTATGCAAGGTGATGGACCGCCTGAGTGCCCGGGACAACGTCCTTATGCAGGTGATGAACTGTGAGGACCGGCTGGTTGGCTTGCTGGAGCGTATGGAGGCCTGGGAGATCGAACGAGAGTGCTAGAGGGTCGAGCATCGGAGGTACGGGCGCTGGAGGGACAGTGACGCAGACTGACCTTGTGTGCCCTACAGCCTGTTTTTTTTTTTTTTTTGTTTCGCGTCTGTTATCCAAGGAATTTTCTAAATAATACCAATCGTATTTAAAAAAATATTTCATATGGATCGAGTACCCAAGAACTTGTGTGTGTATGTGAGTAAGGTGCAAGGTAGTGATATGGAGAGGGCATTCGTGTCGCAGTAGAAATGCCGGATCGCTATAGCGGTTGCCGGTTGATCATACCGAACAGCCTACTATTCCCTCCCCCCATCGATCAGTCTTACCTCCATGCAGTGTAGTGTTTTAGCCGGATCACGGGTAGCGATGTCCAGCTCTCTGAGTCGGGTATTGTGCAGTCGAAACTCCTTCGTTCTATGGATGTTTGCTCTGTCTGGGTCACTGTGTCTCGCGAGCAGCTACTGGCTAATTTACTCGGCAACTGACTATTTCCCCATGTGACAACTCGTCTAGCACGGGTCCTTGTATTGGCGTCCAACTGTCTGAACCGGGCCATGTGCATGGGCGGGTCTCCTTCGTTCTTGCGAGGAATGGTTATCGTCCTGATGTGGGACACAGCCAAGGTGCCAGCCATCCGTGGGTAGCCATGTCTCCTAAGTGGCAGCCAGTTGGTTGTCCCGACTGGCTTATTTACCTGCACACTTATTCGTACATTAGTTTCCAAGGGTGGGGAGAAGGTGTCGTTTCCTCCCCTTATTTTTGAATACAAGTGGTGAGGTGCGTGAAGTTGTTGAGACATTCCCTTGTGGCCTTTCCTCTCGTGTCTTGCCTCATTGGTTTTGTAAAAATGGTGGGTGCCAAGACTATTCGCCGATGTTTTAGGAATAGTGGTACGGAAAAGGTGAGGGGACTTTTCAAGTGGCTACCTGTAATGGAGTCCGTGCAAGGTGGCTGTTCTGACCCAATGGTGCTATCTGAACCTGTTGGGGAATGAAATGTGGCTTACCTCACAACAAAAGGGAACTGTTGGACATTCACACAGGTGTGTTTGGAAACGTGGTTCCTTTGTCCAGCGGAAGCCACCCTAAGGCGGCAAAGACAGGTCGAGAGGAGAGATCCGAATGCTGTCCTTCTGCCCATAGTTATGCTAATTCTTCCTCACTAGTTTGCTCTGGGGGTGCGGTGATAACAGATAGAATAGTGTGGGTTCCGGAAACGTGGGCATCGATACCCGGGGGTGGAAGCAACTTTTAGCAGGATGCCAAGCCCAATGTTGCTGAGGACATAGCTGCCAGCAGGTCTTCTGTGAGGGATGCCAAGCCTTGTCTTGACGACTTAGTTGGGATGTCAAGCCCTAGGACAAGAGAAAAAGGGAGAAGTGGGTGTCAGCAAATGGGTCCTGGCACCTGGTTGTGTTGGTGGACTTTGATGGGTTGCCAAGCCCTGAAGAGAGGGGGCACTTGGTCAATCACAACAAGTTAGGTATAGGACTGCCAACAGCTGGTGGAATCCTAAAATCTACCCTTCCCCTTTACAAGAGTCCATATGTTTTTAGGACTTAGCAACTAGTAACTTTTCTTCTTCTTTTATATATATATATATTGTTTTCTTTTCCCTTTTTTTTTTCCATTGAAGAAGGATTCTAGCCACTGACTTTTCTTCTTCTTTCTTTTTCTTTAGAAATAGAAGATCGAAATAAAAAACTAAATAAAAGAATACTACTAGCCCTCCCCACGTGTTGTTGGCAAGCAAAATAACTCGAAATTGTCGTGGTTGGGTCCAAGGGGAATACCTTACCTAGAGGGAGTCGAAGTTCGTGATCTCCCTCATTGTCAGGTGGCACTTGGGCTAGGTAAAAATGGGAGGTTGGCTACTCATTCGGGGGGAGAAGTGATCTCCCACCGGTACTTCATAACCACTCGGAATCAGTAAAGACCATGGAGATAAGGACAAACCTGGATTACTCACTCTGCTTTGTCTTGACGCCATCGAAGTTAAAAGTTTGGATGCTTGGGTTTTTAGTTTAGTAACCCAGATGTAGTTGGTATCACTCCTAGGGTCGGTAGTTCGTCCTAGAGGTCTGGATAGCACTTTTTGAGCTGGATGTGCCGTCTGCTGCTGCAAACTGTTCTCACCGTTGGCCGTGGATGCAACTACCAGGTATGTCAGACGCGGCAGTCGATGGAAGGCTGGTTGGACGGTGGGGTGTGTAAGTATTGGGGTAATAGGCTGTGGATGAGGACCGGGTCATTTGCGGGCTTCTTGGTGTTTCATTCGACGGGATGGTGACCTGGTCATTTTGTGGTTCTAAGACTGAGGGGGCACAGAGAACTTCTACCAGATTGAGACCTAGAAAACATACTAACTTTTGGGGTGAAGGTTTGGCTAGCTCTGTCAACCCTCTTCCTTTCCAGTACGGACGAGGCAGGATGACTAGAGGGCTGGACCTGCATATCGTGCATGCATCGTGCGACATGTGAGTCATAGGAGGGGATTCACTGAAGAAAGTAGCATACCTGTTAGGAGCTGACCTCTTGGTTAGTTAGTGGAGAGTTTGGTTGAGACGCTGGTGACCGGCTTGTTTGAAGGCGGCGACCGTGATGAGCCTCGGTCAGGTACGCGACGTGCTTCTCAAATACAACCACGGGGAGCTGGCCTCTCGGTCAGCTTGTGGGGCATCGGCTTGAGATGCTGGTGGCAAGCCTATCTGAAGGCGGCGGCCGTGATGAGCCTCGGTCGGGTACGCGACGTGCTTGTCACGTACGTCCATGGGGAGCTAGCCTCTTGGTCAGTTGGTGGGGTGTCGGCCTGAGACGCTGGTGGCCGGCCTATCTGAAGGTGGCAGTCGTGATGAACCCCAATCGAGTACGTGACGTGCTTGTCACGTACGACCGCGGGGAGCTGGCCTCTCAGTCAGCTGGTTGGGCGTCGGTCTAAGACGCTGGTGGCTGGCCTGTCTGAAGGCGACGGCCGTGACAAGCCCTGGTTGGGTACACAACGTGCTTGTCACGTACGGCCACTGGGAGCTGGCCTCTCGATCAACTGGTGGTGCATCGGTCTGAGATGTAGGTGGCCAGCCTGTCTGAAGTCGGCGGCCATGACGAGCTCTGTTGGCTTTGTCTATGGGTAGAACTTCTTCAACTGTGACAAATTGACTGGGCTGAACTCTTGTTGGGTGGCCTCATCGAAGAGGTAGGTGGCCCCCCCATTGAGGGTCTTGGTGATGACATATGGGCCATGCCAATTTAGGGAGAATTTTCACGTGGAGCTTGTTGGGAAGGTGGCACGATGGACTAAGTCACTGGACGTGAGGAGCCGGGGATGGACTTTCTTGCCGTAAGCCCTTGCCATCTTCCACTGATAAGTCTAGGCGTGGTCCAATGCTCTCAACCTTCTCTCGTCCTGGAGATTGAGCTGCAGCAGACGTGATTCTGACCACCGGTTGTCAGAGTCTGCTTCCTCTTTGAGGATGCGGAGGGATGGAAGCTCTACTTCCACCGGTAATACTACTTTAGACCCATACACCAGTGAGTGTGGTGTTGCTGCAGTGGTGGTCTGTAAGGACGTTGAGTAGGCCCAGAGTGTGTACGGGAGGTGGTCATGCTAGTCTTTGTGTGTCCATACCATCTTCTTGAGGATCCTGACCAATGTCTTCTTAGCCGCTTCTACCGCTCCATTCATCTGTGGCCTATAGGGGGACACCCTTAGGTGGCGGATATGGCACTGCTCGAGAGAGCTTGTAACCTGCTTGGCTGTAAAGTTGGTACCGTTGTCGGTTACTACCTAGAAGGGTAGGCCATAACGGGTGATAATGTGATTGCGTAGGAACCTTTGGGTGGCGGCTGCCGTGATTGTTTTGATGGATGCCGCTTCCACCCACCTGGTGAAGTAATCTATGGCCACCAATATGTACTAGTGCCCATTGGTGGCTATCGGCTTGACCTCGCCTACCAAATCCAAGGCCCACATAGAGAATGGCCAAGGGGAAGGCATGTTGTACAACTCCTTGGGGGGTGCATGGATGAGATTTCCATGAATCTGGCATTGGTGGCAACGACAGATGTAGGTCGTACAGTCCACTTCCATTGTGCTCCAACAGTAGCCTTGGAGTATAATCTTCTTTTCCAGGAGGATCCCGTTCATGTGGGATCCACAAACACCTTCATGGATTTCCTGCATAACCGTATGTGCCTCAGGTTGAGCCACACATTAGAGAACAGTCTGGTTGTAAGACCGCTTGTAGAGCTGTCCCCCACTGAAGACGTAGTCGGCAGCTAGCCTAGACAGCGTACGTCGATCTTGGGTGGTAGTTTCTGATGGGAACTCTTCGGTCTCCAGGAAGGTTTGTATATCTGAATACCAGGGGCGGTCTTCTTGTTGTGAGTTCCTCAAATCATTGTCTAGGGGTCTGAGGTCTACATTGTCCGGTTTGTCAATCGGAGCCAGTTCTCCATGTTGGTTGATTGTCTACCGGCTATTGGGGTAGCTAGCTAGATGCAAAGCTGCAGGTTTGATGTCTATCCGCCTGGGGACTTCTGTGTGGCGGTAGATATCCTCACTGTAAGCCGGCTGGTGAAGCATTGTGACTTCTATGGCTATGCTCCGACCTTCCATGACCGTTACCCTTGATGCTAGGATGGCCAGAGCGTTTGCGTACGGGTTGTGCTTGTGTCTGACATGCTGGAAGTGGACGAATCAGAAGTTTCTTGCTAATCGTAGTACGAGCTTTTGGTATGGCCTGAGCTTGGGGTCTCGGGTTCTCCACTTGTTGAGAGTCTGAGAGATGACCAGCATGGCATCGCCGAACACATGCAAATGGGTGACTTGGAGTTCCAGTGCGAGTCGTAGTCCCATGACGCAAGCCTCGTACTCTGCCTCGTTGTGTGAGCACGTGAAGAGAAGCCACTTGGCTATGGGCAGCATTCATCCTTGGGGGTCCACTAGGACGACTCCCACCCCGCAGCCTTTGGTGTTGACCGCTCCATCGAAGTACAGGGTGTGGGGTTCTGGCTGGTCTAGGTCCAGCAGGTTTGGATTCGGCTCGTCAATGGTGAAGACGGTCTCGTCTAGGAATGAGTCCTCCAACGGTTGATAATCTGGCAATGGCTGGTGTGCCAGCTGGTCAACCATGGCTTGGGCCTTCATGGATTTTTGGGATACATACTGGATGTCAAACTCGGCAAGGAGCATTTGCCATTTTACGCACCTGCCTACCAAGGCCGGCTGGTCGAAGAGGTATCGTATGGGATCCAGGTGGCTAAGCAACAAAACCAGGTAGACCACCAGGTAGTGTCGCAGCTTTTTCACCGTCCAAACCAATGAGAGATAGTATTTTTCTATCAGCTCATACCATTCCTCTACCTCGGTAAATTTCTTATTAAGGTACTATATGGCTTGCTCGATTCTGTCGGTAGTACCATGCTGGCCCAGTACTGCGCCCATGGAAGAAGCTGTGACTGACACGTATAGGAAGAGCAGCTGCCCGGGATGAGGTGGCACGAGGACCGGCAGCCGCGACAGCTGCTACTTGATGTGGTCGAAGGTGACTTGGCATTCCGCTGTCCATGCGAAGCTGGTGTTTTTCTTCAACAACTTGAAGAAGGGCTTGCAAATTGGTGTGAGGCACGAGATGAAGTGCCTGATGTATTGTAGACTTCCCAATAAGCTCCAGATCTGCTACTCCGTTTGCAGGGGAGGCATATCTAAGATTGCTTTTGCCTTGTCGGGGTCTACCTCAATTCCTTGTTTGCTGATGACGAAGCTGAGGAGTTTTTTGGTGGTGGCCCCGAATGTTGATTTTGACAGGTTTAACCTGAGCTTGTACTTCTTTAGGTGCTCGAACAATCTTCTCATGTGCTTAAGATGTTGCTGATGAGTATGCACCTTCACTACCATATCGTCGACATAGACTTCGACTTCTTTGTGCATCATGTCATGGAAGAGGGTGGTCATGGCCCTTTGGTAGGTAGCACCAGCATTTTTAAGCCCGAATGGCATCACCCTGTAACAGAAGACGCCCAGGGGGTTGTGAATGCGGTCTTCTCGTTGTCTTCCTTCGCCATGAGGATTTGGTTGTATCTGGAGAATCCGTCCATGAAAGAATACACCCTGTATTTAGCGGCGTCATCTACCAAGACATCTATGTGTGGTAGCGGGAAGTCGTCATTGGGGCTAGCCTTGTTGAGGTCCCGATAGTCGACACACATGCATACCTGCCCATCTTTCTTTGGTACGGGTACCATGTTTGCCACCCATTCCGGGTAGAAGACTGGCTGGAGGAATCAGACATTCAACTGCTTGTGGACTTCCTCCTTCAGCTTTTGGGCCCATTCCTGTCTCATCCGCTGAGCTTTCTGCTTCACAGGGCAGGCTCCCAGTTTGAGGGGTAGTCGGTGGACTACTACCCATTCATCCAAACCGGGCATGTCCTCATAATCCCATGCAAGCACTTCCACAAATTCTTGCAGGAGTGTGAGGAGTTGTTGCCGGTAGGGCTCAGGTACCTCTTTGCTAATTTTCATTTCTTTTCGATGTTGTTCATCCCCAAGGTTTACAAGTTCAACTTCATCAGTAGAAGTTATATCGGTGGACTCGAGCGGTTGGACCCATGGACTGACCTCTTCAAGTTCTTGATGTTGCAGGTGGGGATTGTTAAGGTCTTCTATGGATTGCTAACCCTCAAGCTGAAGGGGTGTTGGATGAGGAACCTGGCAGGAGCAGCATCCGTGGTCGCCTGGCTGGGTGCTGGGTAGGTGCGTCGGTTGCCGGTTAGAGATGGTGGTGAACCCTGGGAAGGCTCCGGAGGAGATGGCGACGGACTTGCCGTATCCACCTGCTTGAGGTGTCATGCTGTTGGGCTTCGTCTACTATTCTGGCTACCTAGCGCATGAGGAGGGGGAGGGGCAGAATGCCCCTAGTTCTGCCCCTATTGCAGGGACTGGTGACCGCGTCGATAGGAGGGGGAACCCTAGTGGAGTCTCGGATGAGGATGCAGCGGATTGGTCATGTTCACCTATTCGAGTGACTATGGCAGAGGAGGGGCAGAATGCCCCTACTTGCCCCATGATATTGGCTAGTATTCTACTTGTTTAAGATGTCACCTAGACTAAGCAGGCTACCTGTCCCGACTCCAAGATGCGGCACCCCTATCGGGAGTTGAAGGTTTCCGAATGATTGTACCGGTGGCTGGGAACTTCTTTGCTATTGTTTCTTATGCCAAGCAAGATACTTGGTATGATTGCCAAGTCTCGGCTAACTTGGTCGGGTTGCCAAGTCGGTGGTTGCTAAGGACGCAGCTGCCGGCGCACTTGTGCATGGGATGCCAAGCCGCGTCATTGAAGGAGCGGGTTCCAGCGTGAGTGGCTCGGAAGCCTTTAGGCTTGCCTCTTGACGTTGATGACCTACAAGCCTCATTGAAGGAGCGCACCTTGTTGTCCCATTTCCTTGCACAAACCAGTCAGATGCAGCGTCCATTTCCAAAGTTCCTACTCGTAGGATGGGCGATGGCGGGGGAGGTTGGTGAAGGGTTGGACCTTCAGTGTATGCAGAGATTCTTCGAACAACCACAGTAAACCATCTTCTGGCTCTTGGTCTAGCTGCGGGTTGTCCTCCCAAGGCTCCTTGCGCCTGGACTGGTAATCGAATGTGGTGAGGTGGTAGCCGACTCCGGTGTTGGGTGCTGCGACTCGGAAGATGCTACAGCAACCATGGACTGTCCTGGGTGGTAATAATTCTCCACCAGTATGATAATGACCTCTCCTTTCCACAGGAATTTAAGCATCCTGTGAAGGGTTGAAGGTACGATGGAGTTTTGGTGGAGGAATGGGCGGCCCAGGATGAGATTGTAGCTTGGGCGAATGTCCACAACGTGTACGGGAACATCGAAGGCTGCTGGTCCGATGATGAGGGGAAGGACAACCTCACCTTTGGCTTCATGAAGAGTGCTGTCGAACCCTCTCATTACCCGGTCTATGGGGAGCAAGTCTTGTTCTTTAATCCCCAACTTGTGCAGGACCTGTAGTGGGCATAGGTTTAGCCCGGATCCGTCGTCAATCATGACCATGGGGATGCAAAGGTCCTTGTACTGTACCCGGATGTACAAGGACAGGTTGTGATCGGTCCTAGCTGGTGAGAGGTCCAAATATGAGAAGTAGATGAAGGACGGGACTGTTACTGTGGCCACCATTCCTTCTATGGCCTTGGGAGCGAGGCCTTGGTTCACTTTCGCCACCTACAGTGCCTTGAGAAGGGTTTCCCAGTGCTCGGTGGAGGACCAAAGTAGATCCCATAGTGAGATGTCTGCTCATATCCCCTACAGCTGGATTGATAAGTCCGGGGGCGGTAGTGAGTGGGCAGCCGGTGTTGATGAGGCGGTCGCCGGTGGAGCGAGTGGACATCCACCGGTCGATGGCTGGTCTAGCACTCCCGGGATTGAGATCCGCCCAGGGCGCGGCTTTGGTTGATATACCTGGCCGGACCTGGTTATAGCCGTGCATGCGGACGACTGTTGCTGGAATGAGGGGAGAGTCGGAGAGACGACTGCCTCCTTGCCCTTACGCTGCTCTAGGGAGGATGCGGCTGGCACGGTCAGAGGTGTGAATTGCTACCTTGTTAGATGTGGTTGGAGCGGTGCCTGGGTTGCAGTTGTTGAAGTGACTGTGCTGGTCGGAGTGCTGGCCACGGGAATGAGAGTTACTAAAGAGACCTTGGGGACTAGAGGCGCCGCAGGGATGGCCGCTTTGATCGGGGTGGTAGGAGAGTAGAGGATTACCCTAGGTCGGGCTGGGATAGCTGACCTAGTGCCCGACGCTCCTAACGAGGTAACCACAGGCGCTACCCGAACAAAGGGTTTTTCAGAAGACAGTGGTGGCCCTTGTTACGGTGTAGGTCATGGAGACCACTTCCTCCATCGGTGGTTGTGAGCAATGAGGATGGAGGGTTGCAGTTGCTGGTAATATGGCCGAAGCTCCTCTAGCGTCGGCGGGGTGTGGATCGGAAGGATGAGGTCGACCGGGTTCAACCAGGTGGTTTTGGCTTCCAGCGGCCGTGACGAAGGGAGGGATCTCCTTGTCCCTTGTCCGCATCCAATTGGATACACGGACACCAACTGCATATGCCGAAACCCTTTAAGCGGATGCCATCTTCAGGCACCCGGGAAGACAGTGTTTACCTGGGAGTTTCCCGTATGATTCAGGAAAGTTTGCTGGCTTGGCTCGAGAGATATGGGAGGCTGTTAAAGCTCGATGGTTCCTGAGTTGATTAGACGCTAGATAGCTTGTCTCAGCATTCGGTAGTGGTCGGTTGCGTGGCCAGTAGATCTGTGATACTCACAGTACTACTGTGAGTTGTACCAAGAGGGAAGAACAGATAGGGGTGGTTTGATAGGAGGGAGCGTGAGCAGTGTCTGTGCCCTGCGAAACACTTGGCTCAGTGGTTCTGAGAGCGATGTGTACTTTGTTATGCATGGTTGTTGCGATTGCGGGGACGACTGGCGTGGTTGCTGGGCGGGGCACTGTTGGTTAGCGCCCGTTTGGCCCCCATTTTGCCCCTAGTTCCTTTGCCAAGAGGATCTTGAGGCTGCTGCCTGCCATTGCCGCGACACCGGCGGCTTGGGTGCGGTTGCCGGTGGTGGAGCCCTTGGCTTCCAAGGCTGCTAATTTGGGGCCGCTCGGGTGGTGTAGACCGGTTGCTGAACCGGGGTGATGGCGTCATATTCTTTAGCATGTGTCATCTCCGGGACACAGATGGTTGGCCTAGGTGGGATTATCAAACTAATCCCTTGCTGTTGGTAGCGCACCAACTGGTGAGCCAAGAGGGTCTACTCAAAATGTCCCAGTCATGGTGGCTGGAAGGCATCGACCCCTTCTATGCCCTCAGTGTTTGAGGGCGGCTGCTAGGATGGGCCGATGTTCTGTGCGGGAACCGGCTTGTTACCTTCAGTTCTAGTGGCTAGAGAAGCGGGTGGGACAGGATGCATCATGACATTGTCGAATGCCCCAGCCGTAGACAAGTCTAGTGCCCTGGGTTGATCTGTAGCTCTAGCAGGTACAATGATTGGCTTGGTGATGATAGGCGGTGGTGGGCCGAAGACCACGGACAGTGGCACAGAGGCTGCCATAGTGACAGAAGGGGAAGATCCGAACGTTTCGACAGAACCGGTGGCAATTGCTCTTGCTTGTGAGTGGGTCTGGATAGGGGGAGCCAGTGGGGTCCGAAACTTGCGAGTTGCAAAGGTTTTCAGGGAGAATCTAAGAAGGGTGATTCGGTTCAATGCATTTAAAAGCGGCTTTGCTTAGCAAATGCGATAGGTAGGCTAAAAGTCCTAACGGGAAACAAAAGACTGACTACAAAAGAGCCGTACGAGTGAGAGTTTGAGTCACTTAATCGATAAAATGCAGTGAGTCTCCCTAGCGAAGTCGCCAAAAATCTGTACCCTCTCTTTCATTCGGCTATCCTCCGGAAGCCCATGGGTTTCTGTCGGTAGAGCCGGTAGTTGGGTTGAGGTATAGAGAATTGAAAGTTGATTTTGGGAGTGCATCACCACGTGGGCTGGATGGCTTGTTGAATGGAGTCACCACCTTATTTTTAGGTAGAAAACAAGGAAAACCAGATGGGGAAATTTCCACCATCGAAACAATAAAACTGCAAGAATGACATAAAATCGTGTAACGTTATACAAAACATGAGAGAATTGGATACAAGGCTTAGGGTACTATTGGGGAAGGTGTTAGGCACCCCCAAACAGCCAGGGCAATCCCGACCTCTCTTCAGCTCCAAAATGAAAAAAACCAAGACAATCAGTTCGGCCAAACATGGCCTCATCCTAGAAGACTTTCTAGGGGATCAGGGGAGCAACTTTGCTTCACCTGGCAATTGGGAAACATTGAGGTGTACATACTCATACACCTGGATGGCCGGTGTCGACAGGGATGCATGCCGGCGGCCTCATCCCGGAAGCCTTTCCGGGGCATCGGGAGGGTGTCTTTGCCTCTCCCAGTAAAAGGGAGCCGTCGGGGTGTACATGCTCATGCACCCAGACAGTCGGCGTCAGTGATGATGCATGCCGACAGCCTCATCCTAGAAGCCTTTTCAAGGCATCGGGAGGGTAGCTTTGCCTCTCCTGGTAAAAGGGAATCGACAGGGTGTACATGCTCGTGCACCCAAACAGCCGGCATCGGCAATGATGCATGCCGACGGCCTCATCCCGGAAGCCTTTCTGGGGCATCGGGAGGGTAGCTTTGCCTCTCCAGGTAAAAGGGGAACCGTCGGGGTGTACATGCTCATGCACCCAAACAGCCGGCATCGGCAATGATGCATGCTAACAGCCTCATCCCAGAAGCCTTTCTGGGGCATCGGGAGGGCAGCTTTGCCTCTCCTGGTAAAAGGGGAACCGTTGGGGTGTACATGCTCATGCACCCAGGCGGCCGACGTTGGCAGGGATGCATGCTGACGACCTCATCCTGGAAGCCTTTCCAGAGCATCAGGAGGGTAGCTTTGCCTCTCTCGGTAAAAGGGAAATCATCGGGGTGTACATGCTAGTGCACCCAGGCAGCCAGCGCCAGCAGGGATGCATGCCGACGGCCTCATCCCAGAAGCCTTTTCGGGCATCGGGAGGTTAGCTTTGCCTGTTCCAATAAAAGGGAACCATTGGGGTGTTGTACCCTCTCTTTCATGCAGTTATCACTTGGAAGCCCATGGATCGAGGTACAGAGAATTGAAAGGTGTTTGTGTGAGTGCATCACCAAGTGGGAGAGATGGCTCATTGAACGGAGTCGCCACCTTATTTTTGGGTAGAAAACAGGGAAAACCAGATGGGAAAGTGTCCTTCCACCATCGAAATGATAAAACCACGGGAATCACGTAAAATCGTGTAACATGGGAAAACTGGATATGGGGCTCAGGGTACTGTTGGGGAAGGTGTTAGGCAACCCCAAACAGCCCGGGCAATCCTGACCTCTCTCCGGTTCTAAAAACAAAAAACCACGACAGTCAGTCCAGCCACACATGGCCTCATCCTGGAAAGCTTTCCAGGGCATCAGGAGGAATAACCTTGTCCCTTCTGGTGAAAACAAGTGAGGGTCAACTAACGCGAAGATTTGCATGGGGTTTTATGATAAACGGGAGAGAGAAAGACACAACGGTCACCCCTACGGACCTCTCAGCCGAAGAGCTGAAGGTTGGGTGAGGTAGCCAGCTGGGCCACCGGATAGCTGGCTAAAGGTACCGGCTGCCGCATCACATCCCCCCTCCAAGACCGGAAACAAGAATTCACATTCCCCGCTTGGCCAAGGCCGACACGGATGCATGCCGGTGGCCTTTTCCCGGCATCGGCTAAAGGTACCTATTCGTACGCTCGAACGGCTGCCGTCGGCAACGATGCATGACGGTGGTGTCATCCCGGAAACTTTTCCGGGTCATCGGTAGGGTAGACTTACACCTCCAGGGAAAATGGGAACCGTCGGGTCGTACCTGTTCATACGCCCGAACGGTCACCGCCGGCAAAGATGCATGCTGATGGTGTCATCTCAGAAACATTTCCGGGGCATCGGGAGGGTAGACTTACACCTCCCGGGAAAATGGGAACCACCGGGTTGTACTTGTTCGTACACTCGAACGGCCGCCACTGGCAAGGATGCATGCCGGTGGCATCATCCCGGAAACTTTTCTGGGGCATCGGGAGGGTAGACTTACACCTCCCGGGAAAACGGGAACCGCCGGATTGTACTTGTTCATACACTCAAACGACCGTCGCCGGCAAGGATGTATGCTGGCGACCTCATCCCGAAAGCCTTTCCGGGGCATCGGGAGGGTGTCTTTGCCTCTCTTGGTAAAAGGGAACCGTCAGGGTGTACATGATCGTGCACCCTGACGGTCGGCGTCAATGTTGATGCATGCCGACGGCCTTATCCCAGAAGCCTTTTCGGGGCATCGAGAGGGCAACTTTGCCTCTCCTGGTAAAAGGGAACCAACAGGGTGTAAATGCTCGTGCACCCAAATGGCCGACGTCGGCAATGATGCATGCCGACGACCTCATCCCAGAAGCCTTTCCGGGGCATCGGGAGGGTAGCTTTGCCTCTCAAGGTAAAAGGGAAACCGTCGGGTTGTACATGCTCGTGCACCCAGGTGGCCGGTGTCGGTAGGGTTGCATGCCGACAGCCTCATCCTAGAAGCCTTTCCGGAGCATCGGGAGGGCAGCTTTGCCTTTCCCGGTAAAAGGGGAACCGTTGGGGTGTACATGCTCGTGCACCCAAGCGTCTGGTGTTGGTAGGGATGCATGCTGACGACCTCATCCCGGAAGCCTTTCCGGAGCATCGGGAGGGCAGCTTTGCCTCTCTCGGTAAAAGGGAAACTGTCGGGGTGTACATGCTCGTGCACCCAGGCAGCCGGTGCCAGTAGGGATGCATGCCGACGGCCTCATCCCGGAAGCCTTTTCGGGCATCGGGAGGTTAGCTTTGCCTGTTCCAGTAAAAGGGAACCATTGGGGTGTTGTACCCTCTCTTTCATCCAGCTATCAATCGGAAGCCCATGGATCGAGGTACAGAGAATTGAAAGGTGTTTGTGTGAGCACATCACCACGTGGGGGAGATGGCTCATTGAACGGAGTCGCCACCTTATTTTTGGGTAGAAAATAAGGAAAACCAGATGGGAAAGTGTCCTTCCACCATCGAAATGATAAAACCACAGGAATCACGTAAAATTGTGTAACATGGGAGAACTGGATATGGGGCTCAGGGTACTATTGGGGAAGGTGTTAGGCACCCCCAGACAGCCCGGGCAATCCCGACCTCTCTCCGGCTCTAAAAATAGAAAACCACGATAGTCAGTCCAGCCACACATGGCCTCATCTTGGAAAAATTTCCAGGGCATTGAGAGGAATAACCTTGTCCCTTCTGGTGAAAACAAGTGAGGGTCAACTAATGCGAAGATTCGCATGGGGTCTGATGATAAACGGGAGAGAGAAAGACACAACGGTCACCCCTACGGACCTCTCAGCCGAAGAGCTGAAGGTCGGGTGAGGCAGCCAGCTGGGCCGCCGGATAGCCAGCTAAAGGTACTAGCTGCCGCATCACATCCCCCCTCCTAGACCGAAGACAAGAATTCACATTCCCCGCTTGGCTAGGGCCAGCATGGATGCATGCCAGTGGCCTCTTCACAGCATCGGGAGGGGAGCTTTGCTCCTCCCGAATATCAGGAACTATCGGGTCATACATGCTCGTACGCCCGAGTGGCCACCACTGGCAAGGATGTATGCTGGTTGCGTCATCCTGGAAACCTTTTCTGGGCATCAGGAGAGTAGACTTACACCTCCTAGGAAAATGGGAACCGCCGGGTTGTACTTGTTTGTACACTCGAACGGCCGCCGCCGGCAAGGATGCATACCGGTGGCATCATCCCGGAAACCTTTCTAGGGCATCGAGAGAGTAGACTTACACCTCTTGGGAAAATGGGAATCATCAGGTTGTACCTGTTTGTACGCTCGAACGGCCACCGCCGGCAAGGATGCATGACGGTGCTGTGATCCAGGAAACTTTTCTGAGTCATCGGTAGGGTAGACTTACACCTCCAGGGAAAATGGGAACCGTCGAGTCGTACCTGTTCGTACGCCCGGATGGCCGCTGCCGGCAAGGATGCATGCCAGTGGTGTCATCTCGGAAACATTTTCGGGGCATCGGGAGGGTAGACTTACAGCTCCCGGGAAAATGGAAACTGCCGGGTTGTACTTGTTCGTACACCCGAACGGCCACCGCCGGCAAGGATGCATGCTGGTGGAGTCATCCCGGAAACTTTTCCGGGGCATCGGGAGGGTAGACTTACACCTCCTGGGAAAACAGGAATCGCCGGGTTGTACTTGTTTGTACACTCAAACGGCCATCGCCGACAAGGATGCATGCCGGTGGCATCATCTTAGAAACCTTTCCGGGGCATCAGGAGGGTAGACTTACACCTCCTGGGAAAATGGGAACTGCCGAGTTGTACTTGTTTGTACACCTGAACGGCCACCACCGGCAAGGATGCATGCCGGTGGCGTCATCCCGGAAACCTTTCTTGGGCATCGGGAGGGTAGACTTACACCTCCCGGGAAAAACAGGAATGGTCGGGTCATACGTGTTCATATGCCCGAGCGGCCACCGGCGGCAAGGATGCATGCCGGTGGCGTCATCCTGGAAAATTTTCTAGGGCATCAGGAGGGTAGACTTACACCTCCCATGAAAACGGGAATCGTCGGGTTGTACTTGTTCATACACTCAAACGACCTGACCGTTGTGTCTTTCTCTCTCCCATTTATCGTCAGACCCCGTGGGAATCCTCGCATTGGTTGAGCTTCACTTGTTTCTACTGGAAGGAATAAGACTATTCCTCTCGATGCCCTGGAAAGTCTTCCAGGATGAGGCCATGTGTGGCCAGACTGACTGTCGTGGTTTTCCGTTTTAGAGCCAAAGAGAGGCTGGGATTGCTTAGGCTGTCTAGGGGTGCCTAACACCTTTCCCAATAGTATCCTGCGTCTCATATCTAGTTCTCTCATGTTTCGCATAGCGTTACATGATTTTACATCATTCTTGCGGTTTTATCATTTCAATGGTGGAAGGAAACTTCCCCATTTGGTTTTCCTTATTTTCTACCCAAAAATAGGGTGGCAACTCCATTTAACGAGTCATCCACCCCACGTGGTGATGCGTTGCCAAAATCAACTTTCAATTCTCTGTACCTTGGTCTGTCTGCCGGTTCTACCGACGGAAACCCATGGGCTTCCGGGTGATAGCCGAATGAAAGAGAGGGTACAGATTTTTGGTGACTCCGCTGGGGAGACTCGCTGTGTTTTATCGATTAAGTTGCTCAAACTCTCATTCATATGGCTCTTTTACAGTCAGTCTTTTGTTTTCCGCTAGGAATTTTAGTATACTTATCGCATTTGCTAAGCGAAGCCACTTTCAAATGCATTGAACCGAATCACCCTTCTTTGGTTCCCCTACAGATCCTTCGTGCAGATTCTCCTCGCAAACCTCTGCAGCTCGCAAGTTCCGGACCCCACTGGCTCCCCCTATCTAGACTTGCTCACATGCAAGAGCAATGGCCACCAGTTTCGCCACAATGTCTAGATCTTCCCCTTCTGTCACTACGGCAGCCTCTGTGCCGTTGCCCGTTGTTTTCAGCCCACCACCGCCTATCGTCACCAGGACGAACTTCACTTAGCTGATCATCATACCTGCTAGAGCCACGGACTAGCCTAGGGTGCCAAACCTGTCTACGGCTGTGGCACTCAACAATGCCACGTCGCATCCTTCGCCGCCCGCTTCTCCGACCACTGGAACTGAAGGTAATAGGCCGGTTCCCACACGGAACACCGGCCCATCCTACCAGCCACCCTAAAACACTAAGGGCAGAGAAGGGGCCAACGCCTTCCAACCACCCTGACCGGGACATTTTGAGCAGACCCTCCTGGCTCACCAGTTGGCACGCTACCAACAGCAAGGGATTGGTTCAATAATGCCACCTAGGCCAACCAACTGTGTCCCGGAGATGCCACATGTTGAAGAATGTCACCACTCCTATCGTGGGTCAGTTCTTCCCGCCGCCACTACTACCACCCTGATGCCGAAACTGCAAGGGCAACTACTATAGAGGACAGCCAAACTAGAGGCATCCTTCCGGAACATGAAGTCCGGCCCACTAGAACCCTCTTGTTCCTTCCAGAACCTCTGTTTCTATCTGGAGGCGATGCTCCCTCCTGACTTCAAGATGCCTAAACTGGTTAAATAAAACAGACATGGTGACACTGCAACATGAGGAAAAGCTCCTCATACAACTATTCCAGAAATCTCTCCAAGGACTTGCACTATCATGGTACATGTCCTTGGACTTGACAAAAATCTACACCTGGGAGTAGTTGGCGTACATGTTCCAGGAACAGTATGCATACAACTTGGACCTGGCACCCAAGTTGGAGGACCTCTGCGGCCTTCGCCAACATGAAAATGAGCCATTCAGTGGCTACGTTGGCAAATGGAGGGCCCTGGCATCACAAATCTGGGACAAACCGGCCGAGGAAGACTCCTTGGACATGATTATACAAGGCACTCAGCCATCACTGGTAGCACTCCTGTGCATTCAGTCATACACCACCTTCTCTCAGCTAATCAAGGCTAGCAGTTGCCTAGAAGGGTTCCTGAAGATTGAAAGATTTTTGACCCTTCCTTTTGGGGCCAACACTAGAGGGAGTATCCACCCTAGGCTGCTGGTTACAGGTGACAGCACGGGAAACAATCATGGCTTTCGAAGGAATGACAACACATGGTCGTCTCGCATGAAAGTCGTGGTAGCCGCGCCCCCGCCATATCAACCACAACAGGTGTACACCCTGGCCCAAGAGTATCGTCTACCAGCTATCACCCCAATTCAGCAACCGTTCTACACCACCCGAGCAGCCCCAAATCAGCAATCGTGGAGGCCAAGGGCTCCACCACCAGTAGCTGCACCCGAGCCGCCGGTAGCACGGCAATGGTAGGCAACACCCCCAATATCCTCTCAGCAAAGGAACCAAGGGAAAAATGGGGGTCAAATAGGCGCTAACCAACAACGCCCCATCCAGCAGCAACCACGGCAGCCACGCCAACCACCCCCGCAGCTGCAGCAGCCACGCGTAACAGAGTACACGCCACTCTTGGAACCACTGAGCCAAGTTTTCCGCAGGGCCCAGACGCTGCTCATGCTCCCTCCTATCAGACCACCCCCGACTATTCTTCCCACCTGGTACAACTCGCAGCAATACTGTGAGTATCACAGATCTGTTGGCCACACAACTGACCACTGCCAGACGCTGAGACAGGCTATCTAGCATCACATCAACTCGGGAACCATCAAGCTTCAACAGCCTCCCATATCTCTCGAGCTGAGCCAGCAGAATTTCCCGAATCATACGGGAAGCTCCCAGGTAAACACTGTCTTTCCGGGTTCCCAAAGATAGCATCCACTTGAGGGGTTCCAACATATGCAACTAGTTTCCGCATATCCAACCGGACATGGACAATGGACAAAGAGATCCCCCCCTTCGACATGACCGCTGGAAGCAGTAACCACCTGGCTTAACCCGATCAACCTCATTCGTCCTGCCAGCAACTTGCCAACACTCACTGAGCTCCAGCCGTACTACCAGAAACTCCACTCCTCCATCCTCATAGTCCACAACCATCGGAGGAGGAGGAAATCTTCACGACTTGCACCGCAACAGGCGCCACCCTCGCCTTCAGAAAATCTCTTCGTTCGGGTGGCGCCTACGGCTACCGCATCAATGGTACCGGGCGCTGGGACTACCGTCTCGGCCTAGCCCAATCAGAGCAACCATCCCAGCAATCCCCAAGGTCTCAACGGCCAATCTCACTTCCCTGGCCAGCACTCCAGCTAACACAATCACTCCAACAGCTGCAACACTAGCACCACTCCAAGCAACAGTTCATGCCCTTGACCACACCATCTGCTCCAGCCACATCCACTTTCGAACAACATAAGGGCAAGGAGGTAGTCGTCTCTCCAGCTCCCATCCCATTCCCACAACAACCGTCCACATGTACGGCTATAACTAGGTCCGCCCAGGTATATCAACCAAAGCCGCGCCATGGAGGGATCTCCATCCTGGGAGTGCCAGGCCAAACATCGACCGGCAACCGTCTGCTGCCTCATCAGCACCGGCTACCCAGTCACTGCCACCCCCGGACTTATCAATCTAGTTGCAGGGGATATGGGCAGACATCTCACTATGGGATCTACTCCAATCTTCCACCGAGCACTGGGAAACCCTTCTCAAAGCACTGCAGGTGGCAAAGGTGAACCAAGGCCTCGCTCCCAAGGCCATAGAAGGGATGGTGGCCACTGTGACAGTCCCGTCCTTCATCTACTTCTCAGACTTGGACCTCTCATCGATCGGGACCGATCACAACCTGTCCTTGTACATCCAGGTACAATACAAGGACCTCTGCATCCCCATGGTCATGATCGACAACGGATCCGGGCTAAACCTGTGCCCACTATAGGTCCTACACAAGTTGGGGAATAAAGAACAAGACTTGCTCCCCACCGACCAGGTAATGAGAGGGTTCGATGACACTCTTCATGAAGCCAAAGGTGAGGTTGTCCTTCCCCTCGTCATCTGACCAGCAGCCTTCAATGTTCCCGTACACGTGGTGGACATTCCCCCAAGCTACAATCTCATCCTGGGCCGCCCGTTCTTCCACCAAAACTCCATCGTACCCTCCACCCTTTAGAGGATGCTCAAGTTCTTGTGGAAAGGGGAGGTCATCGTCAAACTGGCAGAGAATTATTACCACCTAGGACAGTTCGTGGCCATTGTAGCGTCTTCCAGGTCACAACACCCGACGCCGAAGCCAGCTGCCACCTCACCACTCGATCTCCAGAACCCAACCACATTCGACTATCTATCCAGGCGCATGGAGCCTTGGGAGGACAACCCGCAACCAAACCAAGAGCTAGAAGATGGTTTGCTGCGGCTGTTCGGAAAATCTCCAGCATGCACTGAAGGTTCAATCCTTCACCAACCTCCCTCGCCATCGCCCATCCTACGGGGAGGAACTTTGGAAACAGATGCTGCGTCTGACTAGTTTGTGCAAGGAAAGGGGACAGCAAGGCTTGTAGGTCATCAACGTCAAGAGGCAAGCTTGATGGCTTCTGGGTGACTCACGCCGGAACCCGCTCCTTCAAAGACGGGGCTTGGCATCCCACACACAAGTGTGCCAGCAACTGCGTCCTCAACAGCCCCCGACTTGGCAACCCAACCAAGTCAGCTGAGACTTGGCAATCGTACCAAGTATCTCACTCAACACAAGGAACAACAGCAGAAAATCCTCCGGTCACTGGTACGATCATCCGGAAACCGTCAACTCTCGGCAAAGGTGCCACATCACAAAGTCGGGATAGGCAGCCTACTCAGTCTGGGCAACTTCTTCCACAAGCAGAATACTGGCCAACATCACGTGGTAGAACTAGGGGCATTCTGCCCCTCCTCTGCCACGGTCACTCAAACAGGCAAACGTGACCAACCCGTTGTGCCCTTGTCTAAGACTCTACCCGATTTCCGCCTCCTATCTACCTGACAGCCCATTCCTCCAACTGGGGCAGAACTAGGGGCATTCTGCCCCTCCCTCTCTTCATGCGCCAGGCGGCCAGAGCAGTAGGCGAAGCCCGATGGCAAGACACCTCAAGCAAGCGAGTACGGCAAGTCCATCGCCATCTCCTCCGGAGCATTCCCGGGGTTCAACACCATCTTGAACCGGCAGCCGATACACCTACCCGGCACCCAGCCAGGAGACCACGGATGCCGTTCCCACGAGGTCCCTCATCCAACACTCCTTCCACTTGAGGGTCAGCAAGCCATGGAAGATCTTAACGATCCCCACCTGCAAGATCAAGAACTTGAAGAGGTCAGTCCATGGGTCCAACCGCCTGAGTCCACCGATATAACGTCTACTGATGAAGTTGAACTTGTAAACCTTGGGGATGAACAACATCGAAAAGAAACAAAAATTAGCAAAGAGGTACCTGAACCATACCAGCAACAACTCCTCACACTCCTACGAGAATTCATGGAAGTGTTTGCATGGGATTATGAAGACATGCCCGGTTTGGATGAACGGGTAGCAATCCACTGACTACCTCTCAAACCGGAAGCCCACCTTGTAAAGCAAAAAGCTCGATGGATGAGATAGGAATGGGCCCAGAAGCTAAAGGAGGAAGTTCACAAGCAGTTGAATGTCTGGTTCCTCCAGCTGGTCTTCTACCCGAAATGGGTACCAAACATGGTACCCGTCCCAAAGAAGGATAGGTGGGTATGCATGTGTGTCAACTATCGCGACCTCAACAAGGCCAGCCCCAAGGACGACTTCCCACTACCACACATAGATGTCTTGGTAGACGACGAGGCCAAATACGGGGTGTATTCTTTCATGGAAGGATTCTCCGAGTACAACCAAATCCTCATAGCAGAGGAAGACAAGGAGAAGACCACATTCACAACCCCATGGGGCGTCTTCTGTTACAGGGTGATGCCATTCAGGCTCAAAAATGCTGGTGCTACCTACCAAAGAGCCATGACCACCCTTTTTCATGATGTGATGCATAAAGAAGTCAAATTCTACGTTGATGAAATGGTAGTGAAGGCACACACTCATCAGCAGCATCTCAAGCACTTGAGAAGATTGTTTGAGCACCTAAAGAAGTACAAGCTCAGGTTAAACCCGTCAAAATCAACGTTCGGGGCCACCACCGGAAAACTCCTCGACTTCGTCATTAGCAAGCAGGGTGTTACTTCTAGAGGTATCCAAGCACAACGGATTCGAATGAGATTAGCACGTGTAGGAGGGAGAAAATATGAAGGAAAGATGAAATCATGGCTGGCAGTGGCTTGGACGTGCTGCTAGGGTTCCAGGCGCGCCCAAACGCCCAAATCACGAATGCAAATGAGATTTACGTGGTTTCCCAACTTGGGTACGTCCATGGGTGTCTCTCCTTGGGTTCTTCACTATCTTCAAATGGTGGATTACAAGAGAAAGGGAAAGGGGAGAGTGGGATGGCCGACGCACCAAGGGTTGGCACGGCCTCCTCACACAAAGCTTCTCTTGTTACAAAATGATCTCTCACAAAAACCCTTAATTCCCTTTTGGGGCATTTGGATGGCCTTATATAGTGGCTAATCATCCATGACAAAAGTGCCCTTACAAACATAATAAGATTCAAGACATATTCAACAAATCTCTACCTTGTCTTGAATCGACCTCCACTTAAACCCCAAAGACAGAAGGAGAGACACCAACCACCCTTTGGCTGCAACAGTAGACATTTAGTAAGTCCAAGCAATGCTTGAACTTACTCTCGACAACGCCCTTGGTGAACATATCAATTGGATTATCTTTAGTGCAAACCTTCAGAATCTTGATCTTGTCTTCATTTCTGAGGAAATGAAACTTAACATCAATATGTTTAGTTCTATCATGAAAGACATTATCTTTGGCAAGACAAATGGCACTGAGACTATCACAATATATATCTGCCTTATCAATTTCCCAACCCAAATCACCAAGTAAGCCTTTCAGCCAAATTCCCTCTTTTGCAGCCTCAGTCATTGCAACATACTCAGCCTCTGTCGTAGACAGTGAAACTGTAGGCTGTAGAGTTGATTTCCAACTCACAACTGACCCTGCAAAAGTGAAGACATATCCAGACAGTGATCTCCTTTTATCAATATCACCTGCAAAATCTGAATCAGTGTATCCAGCCATGTTACAAGCTTGATCAGCACCATACATCAGCCCAATCTCCTAGCTCCCTTCAGATACCTGAATATCCTTTTAACAACCTTCCAATGTTCCTTGCCCGGATTGGACATGAACCTGCTGACAACAGATAAAGGATAAGTCAGGTCTAGTACATACCATAGCGTACATCAGGGTTCCAACAGCCTACACATAGGGGACTCTTTGCATATCAAGCTTCTTTGTATCTGATTGTGGACACATGGCTGACGATAGTTTGAGATTCCTATCATAA
>JAMKPZ010000960.1:0-40411 GCA_024699675.1 Amphibolis antarctica | reverse complement strand
CCTCTTTGCCTTCACTATTGTGTGCCTTTTTCCAGAAGTAAATAGGTGAATTTAGATGTTGATGAATAGTAGAGTTGCGACGATGCACTATATTTATAGCCAATATATATAGATGGAATAAGTCAAATGTAATGACATAAGAATATGACTTTTTTGTGCCATTAATAAATGAATAAATAAATAGATAAATAAATAATATGTGTAGGTGTTTTCTCACACATTATATACTTTTGAGCCATCAAATTTGACAAATTAAATCCTTCACGGTAAAAAATATAATGGAACTATTCAAATGTAGGATAAATGAGTATTACAAATCAATCCTTTTCCAATTGACGTAACAAACGAGTTCTTGCATATATATATATATATATATATTGCTTGTGAATGAGTCTTATTGAAAATAATACTATATTTTATGTACATCAAAAATCTTGAAAAGGATAATTTTGAAGTTTTTTTCAGATTTTCAAGTATTGGTACATATTGCAAAATTTTGAAAGAGTTTAAATTTTTTTGTCACTACTAGTATAATTTTTTCTCATAATTTCTCACCTATTAAGTCAGAAAAATTCTTACTGTTGATGAAAATTTTATTACGATATAATTTTTTGACCTTGTGTATTTTGCCTAACTTTCCTTAATCATTGTTAAATTTGTGGTTACAAGGAAAATATAAAATTATATTTAAAATATTAAAATATAAAATATTTATAAATTTTTTAAAATTAATTTTCCAAAATATACACAAATAGTCTTAAAAAAATTTCTATTACCTAATTTTTCTTTTTTCTTCTTTTTCTGAAGTTTTATTTCTCAAAGTTTTGACGTTACACACCCTAAAACACTGAAAAAGATTAAACTTTAGGTCACGATCCATCCAAATGGATAAGTTAGTTGGTGATTTATTTCTCACTCAGACTTTTACCCATTCAATCTCTCGTGATTTTATTATAATAAAAATTTAAATCTTTGAAGGATGTAAATGTTCATTCAAACATATGCACCAGTAATTTTGACCACTTAGATTGCACTTGATCAATGAAATATATTGTTACATCTTCTGAATAAAGAAATATCCTATCTAACTCAGAAGTTAGTATTTATCTTTCATTTCCAATTTTATCCCAAGTTCAGTCTATGTCGATCTAAGTCAACCCTATTTGTTTTCATTTAGAATTTGCGTGATGTAGCAGTGAAATTTTTTAAAAATTGTACAATAGTGCTAAAGATTTCGATCACTTTTAAATTTTTGCATTACATTTATAATATATTTTTTTTGTCACCGGTCCCTATTTTAAGTTGGTTTTTCTCTTTATTTAAAATTCATATATGTTTATGTAATTTATCTTTTACATTTTAAATATCTCTCGAATTACTTTTGAGAACTCATTTATTACTACGAAGACCTCCATAAACAATTACTTTGTACGAATAAATTAGAGTTAATATTCAAAATTTTATTTCTTTTATTACATTGGTTTCAATTATAGAGGGGTATATGTGACAAGTTGTGACAGTAAAACACGGAACTTCTCGCCACGACCCATCCAAATGGATAGGTTTGTGAGTTTTACCCGTTCAATCTCCTGTGATTTTATTATAATAAAAATTATAACTTTGTAAGTCCTTTTTGTACTTGAAGAATGTAAATGTTCAATCAAACGTATACACCAATAATCTGAGTTAGATTGCTCTTGATCAATAAAATATATTGTAAAATCTTTTGATTAAAGAAATATCCCAACATACACAAGTTTTAGGTGGCGTTGGTTTACTTATAACTTTAGCTTCTTTTACTATGCACAGTAATTATTTTTAACAAACAATTAAATTTCATACAATAATAGTAGTTAAAGTTTAACTTTAATTATTATTCATATAACTTTAATTTCATCAATTTTTCTTATTTTTATTATACATAGTTAAAGTTGAAATATTAATTTAATAAACAATGTAACTTCGTATTTATCTTTTCTCTCACCTCCTATTACTATTCATTTTTATTCATTTCAAAAAGCTAATTTCTACCCACTCTTTTCAACTATTTTCATTCCAACATTCTTTTGATAAAATCAATGAATATTTAATGAATAGTTGATGATAAATATTTTTAGGATTTAATTATTACTGAAATTGTTCTAAAAAAGTTATGGTGATTATTGCTTAATTATTTAACACTTGTATTTTTGATTCAGATTAAGTGTTTAAGTTAGTGGATTAAGTGTATTAATTTTTAAAACACTTAAAGCTTAAAATTTGATGAGGTACAATTGATTTAGAAGTGTTAGATAATGTTAAAATTTTATAAAATCAACGATTAATGTCACGTGAAAATTTAAGTTCACACGTGATGTAAGAATCAGTATATTAATGTTAAAAAGTTGAAAAAATTGGAAAACTGGTGAACAATGTTTGCAGTTTTAACATGGGCATGTGATTTCTTAAGATCAATGCTTCTGTTCTAATGTACACGTAGTGTGCACAGTAATAAGTGTTTTAACACTAAAATTCCAAAAAAATGAGGAAATGATGATGTATGTTTCGGAGTTTTAGTGAGTGCACGTGAGTTTGTGAAGTTAAACATGTGACAGGTTGAGTTTGAGGATATGAATAGTATTTGGTCTTTTAAGGTTAAAAGTCTGAATATCTTTGGAAGTTAATGTTAAAAACCTAAAGCTACTTGAACGGTAATTTTGGTTGAATAATTGAACATTTTATATTTGAATCATTCTTAAGCGATCGTGCAAAGACATAGTTGAGTTTTTACAAGTGAAACATGGCTAAGATCGTGGACTTGGAATATTTCAAAGTAGAATGATTGGATCGTTGATGTTCCAAAACAATTCAAAAAAATAATTGCAAAATTCAAGAAAATAGGACATGATCAAGATGAACGTGAGTTGAAACAGGAAGTTATTGAATGTTATTGAATATTTCAATGACATGTTCAAGAGTTTTCATGGATATAATGGAAGAAATGGAAGAAGTATATTTTTGCTTTATAAATGCACTTGAAAACTCGACTAACCAAGAATTCAATATTGAATCAAGAAGATAGAAAAGCATTTTAGAGACACAGATCTAGCTCAAGCTCAAACTTAAGATCAAGTTTGAAAATTAAGATCAAGATTCAACTCGAAAAGGGTTTCAAAGGTTCAAAGCTTCAAAGTTGAAGTTAGTTAGAAATTGAAGATCAAATGTGAATATTCAAAATTATTGATCAAGTAAGAGTTGTGCTATAATTGTTAGAATTTGTAAAGAGGGATATTATATTTTAGCTTAGTGGAATATATGCATTATTTTTGAAGTAAAATCGATTCCTTACAAGCATGTAGAGGTATTTTGGTAATTTAAACATATTATTTTGGCAATTTGGATATATGCATGCTTTCATCATTTTCATATATTCAAATTTATATTTCAAATGGTTCAAGTTCTTATTTAAGAATATTTGACATTTTCTGCACATTTACATATTTCTTGTCAAAAATATTTTATGCATGCTGCTAGTTTGGGTTATTCATTATATTTCTTTAGAGGATTTTAATTGCAAAAGATCCCGTCCATAATTAATAAAAAAATAGACATTGAAATAAATGGTACGTACGTATGTTTGATGGGACATTTATGCCAATGAAGTCCGATAAGATAACACCGGACTAATTGAGGGTAAAACTCTTGAAAATTATGAAATAGTATCTTAAATTATCTTCTTGGACTGAGATGTGGTAATGGAGAAGTTTAGTTCATTTCTTCAATGTGACGTCTTACGACACTTGCGTATGATGAAGTATTGAGATATTCTCTTAATTAGAAAGATAGGATATGACTCATTCTTCGTGCACCCCAAAAAAAGTCATATTTAGTAACTAATTTGTTACGATGATTTTTATATTTAGTGACAGATTTTACTTTTATCTTAAAATTTATTATCTGTAAATACAAAAATTCTCTATATATTATGTTTAATTTATTTTTTATATTTATTAATATAAAATTATTTTAACACTCCATTTACTTGTTTGTTTTAAATTTTAACACTGTCAACACACCTATGCAAAATTAATATATGTTTAATTGAACGAGTCTGCATTTTTTGAGCTGCCTTAGCTTTTTCAACGAGCATATATCGTTTGGCATTTCCGGATGGTGCAGCATTTTTTAGTAACATTTTCTGTCAATTGATGGTAATTAATATCCTTTTTTTATTCTATGATATATTTTACGTGACACTGGAACTTTCAAATTTGAATATATTTCGTTTCTATTTGCTACGTACTATATGCAAATATTTTATATAAAGTAATACTATATCAATATACAAAAATAATAATAAATATTATATACTGGCATAATAAACTTTGTCATCGTATATTATCTTCCCATGTTTTTCGTAATACATTATGCCAATGTATTTTTACTTATTACGTACGTCTCGGGTAAAATTAAATTAACTAAGTGAAAAATAATTAATTAAAATGATGTAGTCACAAAGTCCACAGCAAATTCATAGATTACATTGAGAGCTATAGGCAAGATAACATTAGAACAAATGGTATAGATGTTACTATATACCCATGCCAACAATCGGTTGCCTTGTTATTTTCATATATACATGTGTACTCTTGCATTTGAAAATAATGCTCGTGTGGTTGAAATTGTCGCGCATAGCATTTTCTTCGTGTCGGACATTTGCATATGTTTGACAGATCGAACATTTACATCATTGAAGCGTAATCGATTTTTACTGTAATAAAAGAAAGTGCATTTTTCGTAGCAAAGCTCTTGTAAACAAGAAAATAATTCGATGACTTGGAATGTAACGGACTTTTATTATAACAAGAAAGAAAAATGATATTTCGTGCAAAACTCCCGAAAATAATGAAATAACTCGATGGAGACGTCACACACTCGAAATTCCACCGTCCATTTACCTATCTACTGATAAGATCAATTTGTCAGACTCGACGACTAGCTCAAAATTATCATGTGTCGTGTGTGGGAAAACAATACACGTATTTTCTTATGTGTCGTTTTATTAATTTATTTATTTATCTGCAACACAAAAGTCGTTGTGCCCTTATGTCACCACATACGACTCCTTCCATCCACGCTGCTTATAAATGGAGAGCATGGTGGTGGCTCATTTGCTCATCCTCTTCTACACATATTTCAATCCTTTCTTAAGTTTGAAGATCACGATGGCTCCTAAGCCAATTTTCGTGTTTATTACTCTCGTGCTGGTTATCATGTTCGTCACCTCTGACGTTCTGGTGAAGGCGAAGGAGGAAACCGAAGAAGGAATCACAGGTGAGGAGGTGTTCCTTCTATTCTATTTCTCTTGTTCCAAACAGCTAGCATTAATTTACTGTAATCACTTACAAGTAAGTAATATTACTTTGTGCAGGGTATGAGTTGGATGCGAATGATATTGGAGTAGACAAAGTTGATGAAAACCACGGCCATTGTCCCTGCTGCAAATGGTGCCCTAAGTGTTGGTGTTGCAAAAAGTGCCATAAGTGACCTTATTGCCGTGGGTATTGAAGAGCTTCGTTTCTACTACCCCACCTACATGTATAAGATAAATAAGCAACACTAGATGTGCAAGTGTTGCATATGAATATATAAGATAAATAAGCAGCACTTGTGTTAAGTGCTATACTGAATAAACTACGTTATTTACCTAAATTTCACATTTCCTTTTACATGTAAGCTTCGTTAATATACTACATGCAATATATATATATATATAACTACACCAAATATAACCTATAACCATAGACTTCTCGATTCATCATTATAGAGTACGTAACTAAGGCCCCCAAAAATGATTTAAAATGAAATATTTGAGAATCAAATTTCAATTAAAGAGTTCAATATCATTATGATGAAAAAATAAAAAAGAAAGTACCTGATATTTGATGTTTCATTATTACTTAATTAACGATTTTAATCACTTAATCCCTTAGTTAATTACTTAATCATTTATTTTATCCTTAAAGTCACCGTATTTAATCTTTTATCGTTTATTTTATCTTTAAATTTTTACATTTTAGACTTTGTGTATCGTAGCAGGTCACAAAAACATTTTTGTTGATAATTACTTAGATGCACCGACATGACATGATTGACAATTCTAAAGGTTTGGGCAATTATATAAAATCACGAGTCTCATCATATTAATTACATAGATCCTAGATTCTAATCTCAACTTTGATGTTTTGACATGTAATTATTATTGTATTAGTCTTTATGTAAAAATTCAAATTATGCAACTTATTATAAAATTAAACTTCATTTATTTTACTACTTTAACTTTTTACAATTCTCAAAATTAACTAATTTCACAATAAATAGAAGTAAAAACAAACGAAGTCTATCATTTTGTAATGCAAAGTTAATGTGGACTAGTCATATGGTGTGGTGGTGCAAGGCACGGATTGCCATCAACATTAAAACTTATTATTTTTTCCACGAAAATCATTATTGTATTATGATCGATTATTTATATGTACAACCGATATGTGGAATCCTTTGTTTATGGTCATGACAAATTCGTTTACATATATAGACCACGGCAACACAAACATATGAGCTAAACAGAATATGAAAGACGCAATCTATGTACTGACCCGGTTCGACGGATGTCAATTGTATTTCTCAACTCCTAGTTTCCTATTATCAATGTTTCATATATAAAACTACAGCCCCATTAAAACAAGCATATCCTGTTGGATTTTTCTCACACAGAAGATGGTCCACGTAATATTCTTATTATGTAAGAACTTTGTAACAAAATACTCACTTAACATTTGTAGAAGGTGATAGAATTAAAAGACAACACACTTATTCAAAATAAGAGAGAATAGTGGCTATTTTCGTCACTCCATTTGCTCTGCCTTAATCAAAAGGTTGATAAGAAGGGCCGTTGTAGCCAAAATAAGAAGAAATTTTACTATTTAGGCTACAACTTTTCTTTATATTGAACAATTGAATCGAGAATCACAATACCATACAAATACATTAAAAGGAGGTTTTAGAAGTATTCATTATTTTGGTTGCACTGTGTGCATTCTTTGAAGAAGTTGCATTTGAGGGGTGAAACCAAGTTCATTTAAGCCAAACATTTTTATGTAGATTACGGACTCATGAAGTTCCATTTTTGCAGATTTTTAAAATTTTTGGAGCAACAAAGTGATGATAGGATCAATAAAGAAGGCTAATTTGTGTAAAATCTATTTTACTTCTTATTTGTGTTGTTACTTTTACCATTAGATTGGCTGTGAAAATGTGTGATTTCTTTAGCTAAATATTAGAGAAGACTTCACTTATATCAATTATCATTCTAGTAAAGAGTTGGAAGCAAAACAATTGATACTATGGTTTTTATTCCAATAAATTTTTCTAAGTAAATTGTTGGTGTACTTTTTTTTAGTAGAATATCCTTGATCTATATATGGGGTGGAGGTCTAATTAAAATACTAAACCGAAACTTTTCCCAAGTAAAGAATACAAGAAGAATAACAATCTTGAAATACAAACTATTAGCAAACCTAAAGCAAAGATAAGAGGAGACAGGTAAAGAAGAAAAAGACAAGAAATTACCAAAAAGCAATAAGATGAAAAACCTTAGACTGAGGTGCGACAAGTGGAAATACTCCATTTGTCAAGCAAGATGTCGTTTCAACCAAAATGTTGGTGTACTTGTGATTTGCTAATTTTATTTTATTTTTTCTATTTATTTCACCATTAAAAAGTTAATTTTAAAAATTCTAATTACATATTTTTGTAATATATCCTGTGAAAATGTCGAAGGCAAGATATACATCGTTAGAACAAGTAGTCTATATGTTATCACTCAACCATAGGTCGTCTTGTTATTGTCATACATATATACCTATTTGAAAATAATGCACTCAATCCTAGAGGCCGATTTAGGTACGATCTATGGTACAAATAATTATTTGTGTCGTGTCGTTGATCAGTACAGTTAAATTGTGCTAGCCCAACATAGCCCAATTGACATCTCTAAAAGCAAAAATGCGAGCAATGAGTAGAGGGATGAGAGAGGCAAGCACTGAAAGGGGTGAGAGAGGTGAGCAGTGAAAGGGGCGAGACTATCAATCGACCTCTCCGTTGTATTCATCCACCTTTGTTAGTGGAGGGACAAGAACGTGAGCGACGAAAAGGGCAAAAATGTGAGCGGTGAGCTAAAGGCAAGAGAAGCAAGTGACAAAAGGGGCAAGACCATTGGTCAACCTCTCTACCATTGTATTAGGGCTGAGAACGTGAGTGACAAAAGTGGTGGATGACGAAGGAAGGGGTATACTGGTGTTCGCGTGATTTTTATTTTTTGTATTTCTTTTATTCATTATTTTTTATTATTTTTTAAATATAATTATTATATTTTTATCATAAATCGTATATTTTATCATATATCATAAAACTAAACTCACCTCATGAGTAAACATCCAAATAAACTAACCAGTGAGATGGGTAGAGTTTCATGATTTTTGAAAAAGTACATAATTTACAATGATAGTAAAAAATATAATTGTACAGTAAAAAAATGTAAAAGTTATTTAATAAATAATACTAGATGTATTATAAAAAATATAATTATTTAGTGATAAACGTTCCAGACAAACAATTCCATGCACGTATTTCCTTAACTATCAATTTATTCACTCGCCCAAAAAAAACTATCAACTTATTCATTTATCCGTAACACAAAAGTAACACGTCCTTATTTATTCATTTATCCATCGTTATAAGTTTTCTTTGTTTCGTCGATTTTAATTTTAACTTAAATTTTGTATAAATAATTATACATTATCATTATCATATAAATTATTATATTTAAATTTTTATCTTATAATTTATTACGTAATTTTAACATCACTTACAAAAATATTCTTAATTTTAATTTTCCACCGTTATTAAAATTAAAACTTTAATAATGAACGAAACCTATATCAATGTTTACTTTAATCTAGTCATTAAAAAAGTTGTGTTCATAAAAGGCCCAGAGGATCCCTATTTTCGAAATAGTGATGGTCAGTGATGGTCAAATACAACAGAGATCTTGATTTGGATGAGTAATTTTAGCGTGAGAAAACGAGAAAGATGGTGAATTAATTACAAGCTCAATAATGCCTTGCTCAAAATGTTTCGTGTGCTTCTATCAGTACATCTGTAAAGGATAATAATAATATTTGACAGTGATGTACATCTGTATGTGATAGTCATGTAACATTCATCGTCACACTGTATTAATGTGTATTTGATAATGATGCAGTTCTTTCGGTTGCCACTAATATATACATAGGTATTGTTTATTTGAATATTTTGAAATTATATAATTATATTTTTTATTATATAATTAGTATTCTACAGCATTTTTATTAAATAATTTTTTTTATATAAAATAAAATTAATATTACTACTTTTTTATCTTAAATCATTTAAAAAAAAAAATATAAAATTCAATTCACTTCCTTAAAATACTAGACAAACGATGCCATAACGGTGCCTCTATGGTAGGGCCCACTTTCAAGTGATCCCACTACGAATTTATTAGGATTTCATTTGTGATCAAGAACTTTTAAAATTATTTTTCATATTATTATTATTATATAAATTGTAATACATAAATTTTTATTATCTTAATAATTATTTAAATTTAATTTTATTTATAAAAGTAATTTAACTTTAATTTTATTAAATTTGTAAAATTGACAAAAATTTATTTGAATTTGACATGGGACTAAGGCACCTTAAACCTCGATATGTATATATATTGCTGGGAGTTTGTTTCGAGACTTCCAATCAACGGAAGTTTTGACAAAGGACAACGGAAGTTCCGACAAGTGACGAGCTGAGGATAGAACGAAAGTTCTGTTGTAAATCTGGACTGAAACTTGCGGTGTTCGCCAAAAAGATAACGAAGCCAATTCGTGATGTGTTTATCAAGTGTTGGGTAAAACTAACGGAACAAGTCTCTTGTATTTGAGTAAAAGTAAGGAAATAAGTTCGTTGTGTTTAAGGTAAAGACAAACTTTTCCCTTTATCAAACGTCTTGTTCTTTGGCTGAAAAATCTCCCTGGACTTCTTAGCAAATCATATCATTACATCATTATAAGATCTAATAAAATATAATAATCAAAATAGAAGTTAGCCACACAATTTAAAGCTTCTTGTAACTTTGTTAATTGAAATTAAATTTACGTTAAAATTTGGCATAAAGAAAACATTCTCAAGTTCAATTTTATCATTTAATTTAACCATTTCAGTGCCTGAAACGCTCATGTTATCATTGTCAGGAAGTTTCAAAATATTCTTGGAATTAGAGTGTATGTGATTAAAAGAATAGGCTAGTGTAAATGTGGTCTATGACACTATTGTCAAGAGTTTAAATTTCATCGCAAAAAGAATTTAAAGTTGATGCAATCTCACAGCAATGATTGATGAAGGATATCTAACTTTTCTTATTCTTATCCAAAAGTATACGAGAGAATTAAACATATAAAGTTGGATTGTCGTTTCATTTGAGAGAAGATTCAACAAAATCTCATTAAGAGAAAGATCAAGTTACTGATATATTAACCAAATCTCATTATTTTCCTACTTTTAAAAACTTAATGTACAAGTTGGGTATTTATGACACATACAAGTCTTCCTAACTTGAGGAGAAGTGTAAATGTTGTCTTCTCTCTCTCTCTTTTATTCCTAAATGTTAGATCTATTTTATCGTTTTAGAGTCATACACTTAAGTCTTATTATGAATAGAAACATTAACATTTTGGTGTCTTATTTTCCTCTCCTTCTTTGTCGCACTATTTTTCGTCATCACAATCTTTCTATCTAATACGTCAAAGAAAGGGACATTGTTTCATCCATTATTCTTGATTTATGAAAATCTACATTAGATATTGGAGAGAGGTTAATGCACATCAATTTATGGACACTTGCACACATAAAAAAAATACAAGTAAAGAAAAATATTAAAATAAGTTAATATTAATAAATGTAGAAAATAAACTATATTTAATGTATAAAAAATTTATCCACTCAATCAATTTAGATATAGATTTTAATGTACAAAGTATACTCACATACGTGCTTTTGTCGGTATTAATTCATAATTTATCCTCCGTTCATATTTTCTTTTATCATTTTTTCTCTTTTTTAAAATCACAGATTTTTCCTTTTTTGCCTTTCTTTTACCCTTTTTCAGTTTTTTTTTCTTCATTTTCTTCCATTCCACCTGCCGTTGAAACCCAACAGTCCAACACTTTTCCCGTTTTTCCGATTCCCCTGTAATTTTTCCTGCCTCTCGTACATGTGCAAAACCTGACGTTCCGCAACACACATGCATATGGATTTTTTTTCTATTATTTTTCCTTACGATTTTATTCTTTTAATGTATGGCAATCTTCATCGCACATTTTTTATTCCTTTAATTTTTTTCTTTATTCTTCTCCCCTTCTTTTTTTCATTTTTTCGTCATTCTCTTTTCAGTTATATCTATAATGTATGTATGGAAATAATAATGATTTTTTCCTTCATTTTTCTTTTTCTTCATTGCGGTTCCAACATTTGCCCCCTCTTTTCTATATTGTTACTTCGATTTCTCCCTTCTCCTTTCTTTTTTGCCTTTATTATTATTGTTTTTTTCCTCTCGTCTTCTTCCTCCTCCGCCCGACCACACACTTTCTTTATTTTCGACGAAACGAGTTCTATCAGTGATCTTGCAAGCTTGTCGGCAAGCAAAAGGACCAACAATCTACAGCACGTATTTCATGTAAATGTATTAATATATTTAAATTTTATAATATTACGTAATTCAGAATGTTATAATTTATTATTGTGGATTGTCATTATATAAATTATTCTTAAATGTGTAAATTACAGAAACATTAACATTTAAATGTTGTAATTTGTAATCGTAAATTTCCGTTATTATATACATAAATATTTATATTACAGAAATTTTCTTTATTTCCTGTGAACTATACAAATACTCAAACTTAATTTTCTGTGATATCTTTAAAACTTAAATTCTAGTAAATGATTTTTTAGATTTTCCTTAAAAATTATTTTCTAACTTTATCGAATTTTTTGAAAAAGAATGTTTTAAGTACACGAACAAATGCTAATTAAATATAAGAAATTTAAGTAGAAAGAGGAAACCTTAGTTATCACTCTATTCCTCACCACTCAATCCTAAAGCCTCAAGTCGGAAATGTGTCATCAGAATCCTTAAATGGTACTGTGTTTCCTAGTTGGGTAGTGTGTCACAGGAAGTTTGTCACAACCACAACCTTAAAACAGTTCAGGAAGAAGGGGGTTGCTTTACCATCACTCAATTTGCCGCGGACCTGCTGCTCCGCATTTGTTCCAGTTTGGCAAGAGCCGAAATTTACTCAATCCATCACGACGCGGTGTTGCATTTGTCTGATCCACCGAGTCTGCTTCCAATCTTCCGTAACAGAGAAGAATGATGATGAAAACAAAAAATGGAACCTCAATATTTAAGGGTACAACTCTTAGTCCAAGTGATATTACAGTGGATTGCGGTAGGGAACATGATGATAAACAAAGGTGATTTGTTTGCGAAGGGAATCTAACGCCCCTTCGGAAAAAAGGCCACTGCTCGCGTATCAGGACTGCATCATTCTCGTAACTACCACACCACCAGCAGTGCATGCACCTCCCGTGTTCCACCCAATCATACCAGGGATAGAGAAGCTCGTGACAGATGGCCCAAATTGGCAAGTCTTCCGCAAACACAACGACATGATCTCAGGGGATCCGGACCAGGGTAGTTTCAAGTGGCTTCCTTTTACTTTTAATTTACGTCCACCACTGCATCCATTGAAAAGTATCAGGCACACAATATGACGAAAGGATCAAGCAATTCATTTACGCTCCAGTTCGGCCCATAAATATAGCACAAGGGAGTGCAAGAAACATGCAGCAGAATCAATGAAGAAAGGGTCGCTGTGTGTGTGGTGTGGTAGCTAGATAGAATGACGAATGATCGCCATATCTTTTACACTGAGCTTCGCCCGGGAGTCATGCATGAATTAAGGGGCGGAGAGCAGTCGAGGATGACTTTTTCGGAGTTAGCCAAGAATGATCCCACAAGTTTCCGGCAGGTTGTCGTCGGCTACATTGGGCTCTCTTCGATATTCTCATGTAAGGCTTGCAGCGTAAAAGGTGAGATTTTGGAAATTGTATTTGTATTCTACCATTCAACCGTATATAGTTTTTACTTGATTGCTAGCGTTACGTTACATTTCATTTTTTCCAATAAAAACATTTTGAAATAGCTTACACAAATAAAACAAGACTATCATTTAAGGTAAGCCCTTTTTAAATTAAACTACACGAGCTTACATGAATCGTACGTACCTAGACGTTAGTTGAAAGGCTAGAACCACTGCTTACAAAAAAAAATTGAGCCGTATCAGTCCGACACGGCCCACCATTGACATGCATACCTAAAAACGTAAATTGTGCTAAAATTAGGCTCTTAGGAACATGACCCGACTTTGGTTCTTAATGAAAACGGGCTGGGCTGACTTGGACCAAGATGGGTGGGCCTTGGGCTGGATTGAATCAAACTACAGCGATCCGCATTTATAAACGATGAAAGTCGAAATGTTTGTAAGTTAAATATTTGGGTGGGTCTTGGAGATTTCTCATACATACTAGCGTTTGAAAATAACCAACCGAAGATGGGATTCTGGCGTCTGACGTTTTCCTTCCAAAAAATGCAGCGTCGTTGGACAATTGTGTACGTATGTTAGGCGGAACATTGGACCTTCGAATCGGAAGGCTTTTATTAATCATAATAAAATAATAAGAAAAACTCCCGAAAATAATAAAATAACTCGACGGCTTGAGTGCGGCGACAAGTCCAGTGTTTTCTTCCTTCAATGTGACATCATACATTTACCTTCGATCAAGATAAGCATTGAATTCTCTGCTTGCGAGGAGACGTACGATTAGTTAGTCGGACAAAATTTATCGCGTTTGGAAAAGCAATACACGTATCTTTTTTATTTGTCAATTTATTTATTTACGCTGACCACTTCTTTCATCCACGCCGTTTATAAATTAATGAAGACCCTGCTGGTTCACCCACGTCTGCAAACACTTCGATCCTTCATTTCTTACGTTCGGCGAGAGAGAGAGAGGGGGTGGGGGGGGGGGGAAGGAGAAGGAGGGATGGCTTCTAAGCCCATTTTCTTATTTACTGTGTTCTTGTTGGTTGTGATGTTTGTCACCTCCGACGTGTTGGTGAAAGCTGATCAGGAAGAAACCACAGGTGGCAAAATGTAACCTTTATATATACTAGCTTCTTCTCTTGTACACTAACTGCTTCCTTTAATTGTATATATTCATCGAAAGTAATGTATATTACCCTCTGTACGTAGAGTTCGACTTAGATGCAAACGATGTTGGAGTCGACCAAGTTGGTGAAAGCCAGTCTCAAGGTAGGAGCTGCTGCGAGTGGGGACCCACGTGCGCACGATGGTGCTACCGAACCCGTAAATACTGCTGCGCTCCCGCACGCCCCTACTGCAAGAGGTGGTGTTGATCATCAGTGTATCTTCTACAACCACCAATCAGCACGTGTAATATAAATAAATAAGCAGCCACACTAGATGCGTGAGTGCTGCACCGATCGAATATTCATGCTTAAGCTTGATCGATTAATATATATACTTGTGTCATTGAACCTGCGCCTTTACACACATATATATATGTAACCGTTAAGATGAAAGACCTCGAATTATAAGCTAGTTGTATAACAAACACAAACTTGCTCGTTTATATGACCTCTTCAATCAAACCTATGGCCGATGCGTGACCACGTTCTCCTGGATATGATGGAAATTGGGCACGTACGCCCGCGTTCTCCTCAAGAAGAGCGTAATTAAATTTATGGAAATATATGAGTCCTTGTTGATGAACCTCCACTTCTGCAATATATATATCAAATTAATGACGATGCACTTGGTTGATCGGTTTAGATTCTAATAAATGATAAGGATATATTCTTTGGATTATATATACATACTAGTTAAATGATGGCGATGTAGCGTTCATCATAATGCAGGACTATATTAATGTTTGGTTTAATCTAGTCATTAAAAAGGCTGCGTTTCGTTAAGAGATCTTTAATTGATTTGGATAGATCTTAATTATTTGGATGAAAAATTTCAGCCACCCAACCAAAACCAGAGATAACCAAGTCAAAAAACAAAAATGAGAAAGATTGTTAATTAATTAATTAGAAGCAAAATGCCTTGCTAAAAATGTTGCATGTACTCCCATCTTTGATATTTCGGCACCAATACCAAAAATCAAAACGAAAATAGCAATATAATGGTTACGAATATTTGGCTTTTCAATTCGTTAATCATTTTCATGTTTGTATCTCACCTACGACATGTTTCTGATACCAACTACATGCATAAACATGATGCATCTGCATTTTACAAGGTAAGGTCTCAGAAATATATTGTATTAATTTGTATTCAACCTTTCAGCCATACCTTTTACTTCAGTAATTATTGGCATCTCCTTACATTTCATATATATATTTCCATTGAGAACTTCCTGAATTGAATAGCTTACACAGAAGAAGTCTAGCTAGGCTATTAATAATGCAGCGTTCTTTAGATGCACGCAAGTCCTTTTGAAATTAAATTACATACATACTCTGCAAGTAATTCTGACGATCTCCCCATCTTTCCTTGAAAAAATATATATGTATATCCTACCCATGGAAGAGTGAGTAATCAAGATCTTGCAAATGTAATAAAAGATCCATTGTCGAGGTGGAATTATTCAAAAAGAGCGGAAAGGCAGTTTTTCCAATAATGATGAGATTGAAGAGATCTGGTTGCCTTCATTCCATATTTCCCCATTTCGTAACCATTTCATGTATTACCCGTCGTCTTTCCCCATTTATCGATCTTGTCCCGCGGCGTGATCATTTTTCTTACTAACTTCAATAAATCGCTTGTCAATTAATCACATAATTTAATCACTTGATCACTAAATAAATCCTCACTTAAAGAGGTCTGGTCGCATTTAATCCTTATTTTTGATAACATTTTCTTTTCAATGTTTTTCTTGTTTTGCTTTATATATACTTGTATTTTAATGTTGTGCATATATATACAGGCTAAGGTGTACATTTGATCTTGTACACATGTACATTTATCCACTTTTGATTTCAATGCATGTATTTTTTCATTTTCATTTCAACTACGAAACATTATCGTTACATTTATGATGTTAAAATAATCTCAAATGTAAAGAATAAACTACACGTAATATATAAAGAACGTCTCTTCCACTTATAGTAAATTGGTTTTGAAATGAAATTTAACATAATATCTAAGTTAGTTTATATACATTAGAAATAAATTATAATTAATGTATAAAGAATTCTTTCACCCATAGCCAATTAATTTTGAGATAGATAAACTACACTTAATTTTTTATGTTTTAACGCAAAAGATTAAATAATTTCATTTTCCTAACTAAAAGATGTTCGAGTCTATTGTGTCATATGTTGCTAGCAATGTGAGTCCACAAATTTTTCCCTTTGTCAAATGTCTCGTTCTTTGGCTGAAAAATATATAATCCTTTGGACTCCTTGGCCTAAATCATCTTCATCATTATAAAATCTTGTAAAATACAATAATCAGAATAGAAGTTAGTCTTAACTAAAATTAAATTTGCGTTAAAATTTGGCATAAAGAAAACATTCTCAAGTTCAATTTTATCATTTAATTTAACATTTCAGTTCCTGAAACTCTCATGTTATCATTGTTAGGAAGATTCAAAATATTCTTGGAATTAGAGTGTATGTAATTAAAAGAATCTAGCCTAGTGTAAATGTGGTACGTGGCACCATTGTCAAGAATCTAAATTTCATCGTAGAAAGAGTTTAAAGTTGATACAATCTCATTGCAATGATTGATGAATGATGTTTGACTCTTCTTATTCTTGTCCAGAAGTACATGAGTGAACTAAACATATAAAGTTGGATTGTCATTTCATTTGAGAGAAGATTCAACAAGGACTCAAAGACCAAGTTGTTGATATATTAACCAAACATCATTACTTTCCTTCTTTTAAGAACTTAATGTGCAAGTTGGGCATTTGTGACATATACAAATCTTCCTAACTTGAGGACAAGTGTTAAAGTTGCCTTCTCTCTCTCTTTAATTCCCAATTGTTAGATCCATTTTATCATTTTAGAGTCACATACTTAAGTCTTATTATGAATGGAAACATTAACTTTTTGGTGCCCTATTTTCCTCCCCTTCTATGCTGCACTCCTTGCCATCGCAATCTTTCCACCTAATGCGTCAAAGAATGGGACACCGTTTCATCCATCATTCTTGATTTATGAAAATCTACTTGGTATCGAAGAGAGGTCAATGCACATCTAGTTATAGACTCTTGTAGTATAAAAGAAATTAAAAATAAATCACAAGTGAAGAAGAGTGTTAGAATAATCTAATATTGATAAATATAGAAAATTAACTACATTTAATATATAAAAGACTTTTTCACTTATAGTCAATTTAGATATAGATTTTACCATACAAAGCATACTCACATATATGCTTTTGTCAGTATTAATTCGTAATTTATCCTCTCTTCATCTTTTCTTTTATCATTTTTTCTCTTTTTTAAAATCACAGATTTTTCCTTTTTTACCTTTCTTTTACCCTTTTTCAGTTTCTTTTCTTCGACTTCTTCCATTACACCTGCCGTTAAAACACAACACTTCCCATTTTCCGATCCCCCTTTAATTTGTCCTACCTCTCTCGTACATGTGTAAAGCTTGACGTTTCACAACACACGTGCATATGGATTTTTTTTCTTTTATGTTTCATTACTATTTTATTTTTTTAATGTATGGTAATCTTCATTGTACATTTTTTTTTTTTTATTCTTTATTCTTCTCTCCAGACTCTCCTCCTCTCTTTTTTCCTTTTTTCATCATTCCGTTTTCAGTTATATTTATATTTTATGTATGAAAATAACAATGATTTTTTTCTTCATTTTTCTTTTCCCTCCCCCTTTCTTTATTGCGATTCCAACATTTGACCCTTCTTTTCTATATTGTTTACTTCGATTTCTCCTTCTCTTTCTTTTTTTTGCCTTTATTATTTCTTTTTTTCCTCTCATCTTCTTCCTCCTCCGTCCGACCACACACTCTTTATTTTCGACGGGACGGGTTCTATCAGTAGTCTTGCAAGCTTATCGGTGGGCCAAAGGGCGAGCAATCTACAGTACGTATTTCATGTAAATCTATTAATATATTTAAATTTTATAATATTACGTAATTCAGAATGTTCTAATTTATTTTTGTGGATTGTCAATATACAAATTATTCTTAAATGTGTAAATTAACAGAAACATTAACATTTAAATGTTGTAATTTGTAATCGTAAATTTCCGTTATTATAAACATAAATACTTATATTACAGAAATTTTCTTTATTTCTTGTGAACTATACAAATACTCAAACTTAATTATCTGTGATATACACGAATGCTTGAAAATTAAATTCTAGTAAATGATTTTTTAGATTTTCCGTAAAAATTATTTTCTAACTTTATCGAATTTTTTGAAAAAAGATTGTTTAAGTACACGAACAAATGCTAATTAAATATAAGAAATTTAAGTAGAAAGAGAAACCTTAGGAAAGCTCTTGTAAATAAGAAAATAATTCAATGACTTAAGGAACGTTACGGGCTTTTATTATAACAAGAAAAAATGGAGATTTCGAGGGAAACTCATGAAAATAATGAAATAACTCGATGATGACGTCACACACTCGACATTCCACCACCCATTTAGGGATACGATCTATTCGCCAAACACGACCGCTAGCTCAAAATTATCTGGTGTCGTGTGTGGAAAAACAATGCACACACGTATTTTCTTATGTATTATTTTATATATATATAAAATTCTTTTCATGCATTCCTGAAAAGGGCACAAACTTAAACTTGAGTTTTTAAATATTTAATCAAAATATTTTTTAAGTAAAATCGAATTATTTAAAAAAAAATTTACCCTAATATTTAAGTTAAAAAAAAATCCACCCTAAATTATTTTTATTAAACACTACATAATTAAAATCGAATTATTTTAAAAAAAATCCACCCTAATATTTAAGTTAAAAAAAATCAACCTTGAATTATTTTTATTAAACACTACATAATTAAAATCAAATTATTTTAAAAAAATCTACCAACTTCTTTCAAATTTAATCAACGTATTCGTAATTAATGAAAAATTAATTAATTTTTATAAGTTAATTAATACAACAGTTCAAAGAGTGAATTTTTAAAGTTAAGAGAGAGAGTATTTTTAAATTTCACCTACATAAGAGAGTGTGTTTTTAAATTTCACCTGTTACATGAAAGAGAGTGTTTTTAAATTTCACTTGTTTGAGAGAAAGTAACTTTTAAGTTTTTAAGTGACTTCTGTAGACGCCTATAGAACTTGTACCCTCTATATATATATACACACATATTATGTTTGTGACACTGAACTAAAGCAACTAGAACAATTGGAATCCACCCAGCTAACATCATCGTTCCAAAGTCGTCGATGAACAACTACAACAACAGTACAAACATAAACAGGAAAATTTGATAATGTCTTCTCCACACATCTAGATCACCTCATAATTAATTAAAGACTAATTACATATTATTTTGGGATTTGGATATATATATGCATGCTTTTCATCATTTTCATATATTCAAATCTATATTTCAAATGGTTCAAGTTCTTATTTAAGATTATTTGACATTTTTTACACATTTAGAAATTTCTTGTCCAAAATAGTTTATGCATGTAGCTAGTTTAGGTTATTATTTATATTTCTTTAGACGATTTCAATTGCAAAAGATCTTGTCATAATTAATAAAAAAATAGACATTGAAATTAATGGTACGTACGTATGTTTGATGGGACATTTATGTCAATGAAGCCTAATAAGATAACACCGGACTGATTGACTTAACGAGTAAAACTCTTGAAAGTTATAAAATAGTACCTTAAATTATCTTCTTGGACTAAGATATGGCATTCGAGAAGTTTAGTTTATTTCTTCGGTGTGACGTCTTACGGTACATATGTTTGATGAAGCAGCGAGATATTTTCTTAATTGGAAAGATGGGATATGACTCATTCTTTGTGTATCGTAAGAAATATCATATTTAGTAACGAATTATTATTAAATTTGTCATAATTAAATTTATATTACCTTAAAATTAATTATCTATGAATATAAACTTTTTTATATATTAAATTTAATTTATTCTCAAACTATTTTAACACTCCATTTACTTATAGTTTGTGTTAAATTTTAACACTGTCAACACACCTTTCAATGACGGGACAAAATCTTTGGTGCCCAAATTTCCATGATCTATGCAAAATTAATATATGTTTAATTGAACTGAGGTGAGTTAAGTATTATATATTTATTGTAAAGATAAAATTAAATTATGTAAAATTTATGTTTTTTTTTAAAAAAAAAAAAATTATAGATCAAAACTTTTCCTTAGTAAAGAGGACTGGAAAAATAAAATATTGAGATACAAATTATTTGACCTAAACAAAAAAGAAAGAGTAGACAGGTAAAATAGAAAAAAAATACAAATTACCAAAGATAAATGAAATTAAAAGGCTTAAACCGAAGTGTAATAAATGAGAATACTCTATTTGTCAAGCAAGATATCATTTCAACCAAAATGTTAGTATACCTATAATACATAAATTTTAATTATTTTTTGTTATTTATTTTATCATTAAAAAGTTAATTTAAATTAAAAAATTTAATTAAGTATTTTTTCAACATATCCTATGAAAAAGTCAAAAATAAGATACACATCATTAGAACCTATGGTCTATTTATTATCACTCAACCAAATCACAGGCTTGTTATTTTCATACTATTTGAAAATAATGCACCTGAAGTTGGCTTCACATTAGGCAAAATATTTATGACTTTTAAGCATGACGGACTTCTTTCTAAAATAAAAAAAATATTTCGTAGAAAATTCTTTAAAATAATAAAATAATATAATGGATTCACTGCAACGATCTTTTCTTGTTCAGTATCACCTCACGTCACATTGATGATCTCAATCAAACACTAAATTATTGGTTTGCTTGACAAACTCGACGACTCAAAATTAACATGTCTTACGGGTTATAAATGGAAAGCACGGTTAATTTTAATTTTTACAATTATTTGAATTAAAATTAAAATTAAAATTTAAAAAAATTACGAAATATTGTTGACCGTATGGCATGTCGACTTCTTTCTAAAATAAAAAAAATATTCCGTGAAAAATACTTTAAAATAATAAAATACATAATAGGTTCAAGGTGACGGTCTTCTCAGAGTCACGTCACGTCATCTTCTGATAACGTCAGTAATATATATTTATTATAAAGATAAAATTAAATTATGTAAAATTTATGTTTTTTAAAAATAAAAAAATTAGAGACCAAAATTTTTCCTTAATAAAGAATATCGGAAAAATAACAATCTTGATATATAAATTATTTGATTTAAATCAAAGGAAAGAATAGACAAGTAAAGTAGAGAAAAAATATAAATTATCAAAGATTAATCAAATAAATGCTTAAGCAATACAGTTTAAAATTTAACAAATACGCAAATAACACGGCAACATGGGCTGTAGGCACACCTACACTCCTACATTACTCTCTCTCTCTCTAGATCACCTCATAATTAATTAAAGAATAATTACGCGAGCCAGAACCTGAAGCGCCCTCTTCTCCTTGGACCCCATGTGGTGGCGTACTTGCTTTCTGTTCAGGCGACACTCGCCACTACCTCCGTTACGCCCCTTAATCTGTATCTTTCGTTGTCAATTTGTCGCAATAATTAATAATAGATGGATGTACAAATTGGAAAAGCCATTTCTAATAAAGACAAGGGGATCAATATAAACTAGATTGATGAAAGTTAAAATATTTGTAAGTTAAGCATGATATTATATTTCTTGAGGGGATTTTGCAAAAGACACTGTCCATCAAAGATATCCCAAGCAGATAGAAATTAATGGTACTAATTCAGGGACTTCTACGCCTTTGAAGCATAATAAAATAACTAAAAATTATCCATTTGGATAGACTTTTGAAAGGGCAAAATGAATTGAAAATTACAAAATAGCTCCTTAAGTCATCCATTAACGACAATTATGTTGGGAAAAATGATGTCCTTTCGTGACCATGTCACGGTCATCCAACGCTTTTCAACCCATATGTGTCTCAACAACGTGTCTCCTCAAATTATTCATAGGCGAAAACACTCAATCTCTCTCTCACAATATCGTTGTAGGTGGAAGAAGGAGAAGAAAGAAGGAAATGGACACAAGGATTTACGTGGTTTAGCAGAACAACTCACTTTACGAGATTGCCGATGCTATATCGATCTTCATGTCGTCAACAGGTAAATCACATGAACTAATCTACAACCTCTCCCACTTGTGTCGTCACACTCTTCTTAGTTACAGGAGCATCTCTTAGCAGCGTCACTCACAACAAGACACATTACACCTTATATGTAGGGAAACACAAAAGAGAACCCTAAGAGATGAATCCTCGAACATATCGTCAACCTCAAGCTTATTGCCACTTGGTAGCCGCATGGACACTGGCTATCAGCTCTATAGCCACCTGCAACCTGTCTTAGTCACACTAGTTTGTTGTTAGATTGACCCGGCTGCCGATCCTCTTGGGCTGGCTGCCACTTGGCCAACCGGGTTAAGCTCCTACTCTACTCGTCTTCGGCTCCCGCCCTCTCATAGTTTTATGTCAGTCCATAAACTTATCTCCTTATACTTATGGTTGTAACCTTAAGCCGCAAACTTAAGGTTGTAAGGTTAAGGTCCTGTGCTATCGCTCCTGGCCCTTTGCACAACCTGGATGCTCGATACCCAGCTACCGCCCTGTGATCCCAACATCTGCCTATTCTCTAGTGGAAGCCGGCTCTTCACTCCTGTAGTTTGAACACTTCGGCACCCGATTGCTTCTTTGCGGTTGCCACCTCGTGGACCTGACTTCTGCTTGCTCTCTAGCGAAAGACCATCTCCAAACCTTGCAGCCCTTACAATCTCCCACTTGGAGATTGTCTTCCAGGTAAATGCCTGGCTTCCAGTGGTGCTTGTTGTGGGTTCTGCTACTAGCACCTGTCTCTAAGCTTCACCCTCCTCGAAGACCAATGAGACTCATGCAGAGTCTCAACTTCTTCACCATCATCACCTTGGTGAGTATGTCTGTAGTGTTCTTTGCTCCCTTCACCTTCTGGAGATTTAGGCTTCTCTCTTCGACCTATTCTTGGATGGAATGGAACCTCATCCGTATGTGCTTGGACCTCGAGTGGAACTTCAGATTTTCCACCAGATAGATGGCAAACTAGCTATCGCAATACAACACACTACGTTCCTGCCAATGGCCTAGTTTGGCTAGCAAGTTCTCTAGCCAAATCTTCTCCTTTGCTACTTCTACAATGGCCACGTATTCTGCCTAGATGGTGGAGAGGGCAACCATGCCCTGCAACTTAGATCTTCAGCTCATAGCTGTACCTCCCATGGTATATACGTACCCTGAGGTGTTCCGAAACTTATCCATATCTCCTCCCAAATTCAAGTTGCAAAAACCTGTTTGCTTTGTTGATCCCTTCCGATAGCACAGGTCGTATCAAGATGTTTCTCGCAGATATCGCAGTATCCACTTCATGGCATGCCAATGCTCCATACCTAGATTGCCCATGAACTTGCGCATTGTCCCGACGGCATGTGCGATGTCCGATTGGGTGCAAGTCATGGTGTACATGAGGCTGCCCACAGCAGCCGCATATGAAAATCAGGTCATCTCCTCCCAGTCCTGCTCCATGCTCGGTGATTGCGCCTTCGACAACTTGAGGTGGGCCCTAGGGGAAGATCTGTCTTCCTCTCATTTGAGATGTTGAATCTCCTAAGTACTTTTTCCAAGTACTTCTCCTGTTTCAAACTCAGCGTGCCAGCTTTGTTGTCTCGAATGATCCGCATTTTGAGAATTTGCCAGGCCTCACTCAAGTCCTTCATCTCGAACTTTTAGTTAAGTTGACCCTTCAACTTCCGGATCTCCTTCATACTGGAGCTCGCAATCAGCATATCATTTACATAAATTAGTACGATGATAGAGCACTCTTTCATTCTCTTGATGTAGTAGTAGTAGTCTACACCACATCTGTTGAAGCCCATGGTACCGATGAAGTTGTCGAATTTCTTGTACTACTGCCTGTGTGCCTACTTCAACCCATACAGACTCTTCTGCAACCGGCAAACTAGTTCGACTTACTTGCCAGCTTTCACGTACCCTTCTGATTACTGGATATAGATCTTATCATCCAGATCTCCATGAAGAAACACCGTCTTCACATCCATTTGTTCTAGGAACAAATCTTTGGTTGCCACTATGCTCAAGATGGTTCTCACTGTGGTCATCTTGACTACCAGAGAAAACACCTCCAAGTAGTTGATGTCTTGAACCTATTGGAAACCCTTGACAATAAATTTGACCTTGTATTTCTTACTACCGTCCAGCTATTCTTTTAGTCTGAACACCCACTTATTGCCAAGAGCTTTCTTCCCTTCAGGTAACCGAGTCAACTGCCATGTTTTGTTTCTTTCTAGGGATCTCATCTCCTCTCACATCTCTTTCGGCATCTGTAAGTCAACCGGGACTGATGGCCCTTGGCTTATTAGGTAAGCCACCATGTTAATGGCTTTCGCCTAGATCGTCTTCGGAAACCCAACATGTAGCCTCATGCACTGGGCCCTCTCGTTCAGTGTCTGGTTCATCCTCTCAGCAACACCATTCAGTGTCTAGTACCATCTGAACTCTCTTGACTCCTTCTGTCTCACAGAAATCGATGAACTCCCTACTATCATATTCACCTCTGTTATTTGATTTGATGCATTTCACCTTTCTCCCTGTCTGGTTTTTCACTTCTACATTCTAGTTCTTAAAAGCTTGGAAAACCTTTGACTTGTGTGTGAGAAAGCGCACTTAGACCTTCCAAGTATAGTAATCGATGAACATTACATAATACTGGGTGCCACCTAATGAATGGATGGGTGTCACCCACACATCTGTGTGAACCAGGTCTAGCTTACTTGGCTTTGGACCGTCAGTCACCCTTGAGAAGCTAACCCTCTTCTACTTCACCAAGATGCAGCTTTCACAGCTCTCTAGGCAGACTTCCATCAGTTTTGGAATTCTTCCACCAACAACTAGCACCTTCAGTCCCTTCTCCCCCATGAGTCCCAGTCAGTAGTGCCATTGCTCGGACACTTCTATGGTGGCTACCGCCACTGTCATCTGGCATTCTGCCTCACCTCCCATCAGATATAGAGTTCTGGTCCTCTGGCTGGATGTGACCACCTGGATGCCCTTGGTCACTTTCTACTTACTGCTTCCAAAGTTGACGTGGTGACCCTGCTCGTCAAGTTGGCTAATGAAAATAAAATTCTTGGCCAAGTTAGGGACATACCTCACCTCCTAGAATCTCCACAGTCCCTGCTTCATTTGGATTCAGACTTTACCTCATTTTAGAATGTCCAAACTTGTATTGTTGGCTAAATATACATTCTTTACTGGAATCTCCTGGTAGTTCAGTAATAGCTCCTTCCGGTACGTCGTATGGAACAACGCACCCGAGTCCATCACCCATCTATCAACCGAACTGTCGACATAGCAAATCAAGGTGTCACCAGCGTTGTCTGTAAGTGCATTCACACCAGCTCTGTCGTTGGCTGTCGCGTCCTCCCTCCTGAGTTTTGGACACTTCGACTGGAAGTGTTTGAACTTGTTGCAGTTTCAGCACTTGATCTCTACATGACTCTTACTTTTGCCACATTATTTTTACTGATATCTGGACTTCTGGCCCTTGGAATTATTGTGCCCCCTACTCTCCACGCTGAGCGCTAATGTTGATGCCTCTTCGCTACTCTTCCGGCGAATATCCTCATTCAGCACCAAATCCATCAGTTGCCCCATGTCCAGCCTTCCGTGTCCCAAAGAATTGCTCATGGAAGTCACCACAGCTGACCAGCTCACCGATAGAGATGACAGTAAGATCAACGCCTGGACTTCATCGTTGAACTTGATCTCCACTAAATCCAGCTAAGTCAGTATCGTGTTGAGTTCCTTTACATGGTCGATTATTGATGTTCTCTCTTGCATCTTCATGTTGAAGAGTCTATGCATACGGAAAACCTTGTTGGAAGCCGTTGGCTTCTCGTAGGTGTTGAACAGGACCCTCATGATTTCAGTTGTTGTCATCTCCTTGGTAATGTTAAACAACACGTTCCTTGCCAACAACAACCTAAGTAATCCCAAAGCTTTTCTATCTAAAAGCTACCACTACTCCTGCTCCATATTCTCTGGTTTCCATCTCAACAGTAGTTGATGGAGATCTTTCTGGTACAGACCATTTTCCATCTGCATCGTTTGGATTCGGACTTTACCTCGTCTTAGAATGTCCAAACTTGTATTGTTAGCTAGATATACTTTCTTTACTGGCATCTCCCGGTAGTTCAGTAATAACTCCTTCTGGTACGTCGTATGGAACAATGCACCCGAGTCCATCACCCATCTGTCGATCGGACTATCGACACAGTAGATCAAGGTGTCACCAATGTCGTCTGCAAGTGCATTCACACTAGCTCTATCGCTGGCTGCCGTGTCTTCCCTCCTAAGTTTTGTACACTTCGATCAGAAGTGTTTGAACTTGTTGCAGTTCCAGCACTTGATCTCTACACGACTCTTACTCTTGCCACATGATTTTTGCTGGTATCTGGACTTCTGGCCCTTGGACTTATTGTGCCCCCTGCTCTCCACACTGAGCGCTAATGTTGATGCCTCTCCGCTACTCTTCTGGCGGATATCCTTGTTTAGCACCAAATCCATCAGTTGCCCCATGTCCAGCCTTTCGTGTCCCAAAGAATTGCTTATGGATGTCACCACAGCTGACCAGCTCGCCGGTAGAGACGATAGTAAGATCAACGCCCGGACTTCATCATCGAACTTGATCTCCACTGAATCCAGCTAAGTCAGTATCGTGTTGAGTTAGTTTACATGGTCGGTTGCTGACGTTCTCTCTTGCATCTTCATGTTGAAGAGTCTGCGCATACGGAAAACCTTGTTGGAAGTCATCGACTTCTCGTAGGTGTTGAATAGGACCCTCATGACTTCAGTTGTTGTCGTCTCCTTGGTAATGTTAAACAACACGTTCCTTGCCAGCGACAACCTGAGTAACCCCAAAGCTTTTCTATCTAAAAGCTACCACTGCTCCTGCTCCAACACCATATTCTCTGGTTTCCATCTCAACAGTGGCTGATGGAGATCTTTCTAGTACAGACTATTTTCCATCTACATCTTCCAGAATCCGAAGTCTTTTCTATCAAACTTGTTGATCTCGTACTTCCTCTCCTCTGCCATCACTAACATTTTCTGTGATTTCGTGTGGAACACTCTGGCTGCCGCTTCCCTACAGTCGGTTGTCACTTCTCCTGCCAGATGTCGTCTGCTCCTAACGACCACTTGCTCCTAGCAGCACTCTCTTTCAGACACTACTCTGCTCACCCGACAACTGACTGGTTCTACCGGGTAACCAACTCCTTCACCTGTAACTGCGTACCTGCTTCGTGTTCTCCAACGACGCTCCCACTCGACCTGGAAGCTTTGATACCAATTGTTGAGAAAAATGATGTCTCTTCGCGACCACATTAAGGTCGTCTGATGCTCCTCAACCCGTATGCATCCCAACAATGCACGTCTCCTTAGATTGCTCACCGAAAAAAAAACTCAAGTTCTCTCTCACAATATCGTTGTAGGTGGAAGAAGGAGAAGGAAGAAGGAAATAGACACAAGAATTTACGTGGTTCGCCAGAATAGCCTACTCCATGGGGTTGTTGGTGCTCTATCGATCTTCGTGTCACCAACAGGCAAATCACTTGAATTGATCTACAACCTCTCCCACTTGCACCATCATACTCTTCTTTGTTACAATAGTATCTCTCAGTAGTGTCACTCACAACAAGACACGTTACACCCTATATATAGGGAAACACAAAAGAGAACCCTAAGAGATACACCCTCAAATATATCGCCAGCCTCGAGCTTATCGCCACCTAGTAACTGCATGGACACACTTAGCTACTGACTCTGTAGTCGCCTACAACCTGTCTCTGGCCACACCGGTCCTCTAGTTAATTGTCACTGGATTGACCTGGATGCCAAACCTCCTAGGCTAGTTGTCGCCTAGCCAACTGGGTCAAGCTCCAGCTTCGCTAATCTTCGGCTCCCGCCCTCTCGCAGCTCTACGCAGTATGTAGACTTATCTTCGTATACTTATGGCCGTAACCTTAAGCTATAGACTTAAGACCGTAAGGTTAAGGTCCTGCACTCTCGCTCTTGGCCCTCTACGCAAACCGAATGCTTGATGCCCAGCTGTTGCCCTGTGATCTTAGCATCAGCCTGTTCTCTGGCAGAAGCCAACTCTTCACTCTTGCAGTCTAAACACTTCAGCACCCGGTTGCCTCTTTGCGGCTACCGTCTCATGGACCCGACTTCTACCTGCTCTTTAGCGGAAGATTGTCTCCACACCCTGCAATCCTAACAAATTATAGTTTTTTTAACTTATTATTTTAATATATGTCGTATCCTACCAAGTATCAACACTTACCTTACAATTATTGGATATTAATTTATATTTTATCCAACAGACTTTGGGGAGGCATTACAGTAATTTACATGCATGTAGAGGTATTTTGGTAATTTCTATATATTATTTTGGGATTTGGATATATATATGCATGCTTTTCATCATTTTCAAATGGTTCAAGTTCTTATTTAAGAATATTTGACATTTTAGAGTGCTATGATGTGAGGGTTTTCACGAGTGAGGAAGAGAGTTTCGAGATGCATAGGGTGGAAAAAGAGGGTTACGAGTGCTACGACGCGAGGGAGGAAGAGAAGAAAAGGAGAAGAGTTTTGCTGCAGAAGAGGAAACAAGGAGAATGAGCATCCAGCAAAAAGGAAAAGGGAGGCCACACGATGAAAAGGTGAAAAGGAGAAGGAGAAGGAGCTTCTGGTGAAAAAGGAGAAGGGTACGAAGTGTTTGGCGAGAAGGGTTTTCGCGAAGGAAAAGGAAGGGCACAAAGGAAAAAGAGTGGATGGAGGAGGGGGAGCCCTTTTTTCACATGAAGTTGTAAGTATTTCTGACGGCTTTCAATAACCGTCCCTAAAAATATCCATTTGTGATAGTCATGAGAAATTGGCCATCACAAATACTTACCATCGGCTAATCTCCCTTATTTGTAACGATTTGTGTGGTGGCTTTTTAAAGCCTTCACAAAAGAGGGGTATTTGTGATGTGCAAACTTTTATGACTGTCACAAATAATGAAATTTCATGTAGTGTAAAATGTCATAATAAAATAATAATTGGTTGTAAATTAGATATATGCAAAATGTTCAATATATCTACTAAGTTGAATAGTCATATTCATAATTAACACTTTAAGGCTAAGACCACGTACAATCCCTCTGGGGCCCAAATGTTCGAAAATGACTAGTGAAATAATTTTGTGCATAATACCACAACTTAACCCCTTATGATCAGATCTTGTCATAACTATCATAATCACATACACATTTGTAAATCCATTATATCAAAAAGTATAGTCTACTATTAATGTACATAAATGTTTCAAATTTAAATAAATAAATAATCAACATATAAAGTTAGCTACTTGTAGTAATTAAATTTTAAGAGGTACAACAAAGTACATTATTTTTCATTTCTACAAAATAAATCCATCAATGTGGCATACTCAATGACATGTTAAAAATCTACCATAGTACTTAATAGGTGAATAAAAGTCACTTGGAACACTAACAATAATTATTTCTACTTATATTACTAAACACAATTACTTAAAAAAAATAAAGATTACTTACCAATTATTCCAAAATTCCCATGTTCCACTCTTCCTTCTTCCTCCGCTATTCTTCTTCCTCTTATTCTTCTCTATCTAACCCCTGCCCAAAGCATAAGAACCCCAATAACATTAAAACCCTTCCTCCCAAGGCACAATCCCCAATCAACAACAAAAGAAAAAATGCAAACTTACCTCCACTGCCCAAATTAGATTTTATTTGACTTTCCACCATTGTTTTTCAGGAAACATTGGTCTTGTCCTCCTTATTTATTATTTTTTATAAACACCCATTAAATTTGGTAAATTAATTCTTCCGCATAAAAATGAGTGATACAAATTAATTATTTCCCACTTTATCCCTGTGCTCTGTTTATACTCTTATCTTGGTCAAATGTAATGACGTAAGAATGTGACTTTTTTGTGTTTTTAATAAATAAATGAATAAATAATTAAATTGATAGATAAATAAATAACGTGAGTTTTTTCACACATATATTACACTTTTGTGCCGCAAAGTATGACAAATTAATTTCTCTTTTTCATCAAAAATACTATATATGGAGTCGTATAAGTGTTTGACAAATATGTCGTGTAAATTAATTCTTTCCCACTTGATGTTACAAGCTAAAGAAAAATATATATCCAATGCGCAGAAAATAATTAGAAGCTTGATCGTGCGTGATGTGTATGATGTGATATTGATATCGGCCGTAGAGGTCTGAACAGGAGAATTAAAATATCGATGAATAGAAGAGTTTTGATGCTTTCTATTTATAATTATAATAGATGAAATAAGTCTGATATAGTGACATGAGAATATGACTTTTTTTACTGCTAATAAATAATTAAATAAATTAATTGAAAGATAAATAAATAATGTTCATGCATTGTTTATAGACACAATACTTTTAAGTCACTTGAATTTGACAAAGTAATTCTATCACATTAAAGGGGGTTTGTGTTCTTAGAAATTAGTAAAATAAAAAATTTAAAAATTATTTTATTATTAAAATTTTAAAATTTTAAAAATAAAATTTTTTACAAGACCATTTGCGTACCATATAAAAATTTAGAAAAATTTATATTTAATTTTAAAATATTAAAAATATTCTAAAATTTTAACAACAAAAACATTTTAAAATTTTTTTAAAATTAATTTTTAAAAAATACAAACCTCCCTAAAAATATCGTAAAACTATTCAAATATACGATTAATTAATAAATCCTACAAATCAATCCTTTTCTACTTGACGTAACAAACAAGTTCCTGCATATATATATATATATATATATATATGACATATTTCGTGCTGAGAAAATAATATTGTATAGGTGTGACACTAAGACACGGAAAATATTAGACTTCTCACCACGACTCATTCAAATGGGATAAGTTTGAGATTTATTTTATTTATTTTTCACACAGTGTTTTACCCATTCAATCTCTTGTGATTTTATTAATTATAATAAAAATTTAAATCTAAACTTTGTGTGTGTCTGTGTGTGTTTGCGCACCAATATTTTTGACTGACTTAGATTATTCTTGATCAATATTTTGTTTAGTATATATTATGTTTAATTTAATTTTTATATTTATTAATATAAAATTATTTTAACACTCCACTTGTTTGTTTTAAATTTTAACACTGTCAACAAACCTATGCAAAATTAATATATGTTTAATTGAATGAGTCTGCATTTTTTGAGCTGCCTTAGCTTTTTCAACGAGCATATATCGTTTGGCATTTTCGGATGGTGCAGCATTTTTTAGTAACATTTTCTGTCAATTGATGGTAATTAATATCCTTTTGTTATTCTATGATATATTTTATGTGACATTGGAACTTTTAAATTTGAATATATTTCGTTTCTATTTGCTACGTATTATATGCAAATATTTTATATAAAGTAATACTATATCAAGATATAAAATAATAATAAATATTATATACTGTCATAATAAACTTTGTCATCGTATACTATCTTCTTATGTTTTTCACAATATATTATGCAAATGTATTTTTACATAATTACGTACATCTCAGGTAAAATTAAATTACCTAAGTGAAAAATAATTAATTAAAATGATGTAGTCACAAAGTCCACAGTAAATTCATAGATTACACTGAGAGCGGTAGGCAAGATAACGTTGGAACAAATGGTATAGATGTTACTATATACCCATGCCAACAATAGGTTGCCTTGTTATTTTCATATGTACATGCGTACTATTGCATTTGAAAATAATGCTCGCGTGGTTGAAATTGTTGCGTAGCATTTTCTTCGTGTCGGACAATTGTATATGTTTGACAGATCGAACATTTACGTCATTGAAGCGTAATGGACTTTTACTATAATAAAAGAAAGTGCATTTTTCGTAGCAAAGCTCTCGTAAATAAGCTTTCGTAATGGACTTTTATTATAACAAGAAAAAAAGAAAGATATTTCGTACAAAACTCCCGAAAATAATAAAATAACTCGATGGAGACGTCACACACTTGAAATTCCACCGTCCCTTATGTCACCACATGCGACTCCTTCCATCCACGCTGGTTATAAATGGAGAGCATGGTGGTGGCTCATTTGTTCATCCTCCTCTACATATATTTCGATCCTTTCTTAAGTTTGAAGATCACCATGGCTCCTAAGCCAATTTTCCTGTTTATTACTCTCTTGCTGGTTGTCATGTTCTTCACCTCTGACGTTCTGGTGAAGGCGAAAGAGGAAACTGAAGAAGGAATCACAGGTGAGGAGGTGTTCCTTCTATTCTATTTCTCTTGTTCCAAATAGCTAGCATTAATTTACTGTAATCACTTACAAGTAAGTAATATTACTTTGTGCAGAGTATGAGTTGGATGCGAATGACATTGGAGTAGACAAAGTTGGTGAAAACCGCCACGGCCATTGTGGCTGCTGCCATAGGTGCCCACACCATTGTGGGTGCTGCAGATGGTGCCATAAGTGACCTTGTTGCCGTGGGCATTGAAGAACTTCGTTTCTACTACCCCACCTACATGTATAAGATAAATAAGCAACATTATATGTGCAAGTGTTGCATATGAATGTATAAGATAAATAAGCAGTACATGTGTTAAGTGCTGAATAAACTACTTTATTTACCTAAATTTCGCATTTCCTTTTACATGTAAGCTTCATTAATATACTACATGCAATATATATATATATATATATATAACTACACCAAATATAACCTATAGCCATAGACTTCTCGATTCATCGTTATAGAGTACGTAACTTAGGCCCCCAAAAATGATGGAAAATGAAATATTTGAGAATCAAATTTTAATTAAGGAGTTCAATATCATCTGTCAGAGTATGATGACAAAATAAAAAAGAAAGTACCTGATATTAATATTTGATGTTTCGTTATTACTTAATTAACGATTTTAATCACTTAATCCCTTAGTTAATTATTTAATAATTTATTTTATCCTTAAAGTCACCGTACTTAATCCTTATAGGTAGAAAACCACTCTAACCAAAGACATTATCGAAAAGTCATGCTATCTAACCTTAGCCCAAATAAGCCTGATCTAGCTAGACCCATTTTGATAAGAGGATTTTTTTTTCCTTAACTTCGGATTCGTATCTTATTACCTACTACATGGGCTAAGGTTTAGGCCTATTGTGAGTTATAAGGCAACGGTTGAGGAGAACACAACTATGTCCTCCCTTGCCATCGTCTAGTCCATCTTAAGCCATTCTTGCAAGCCTAGCAAAGCACAATCGGCCCGTTGCAGGAAAATAACCTTAGAAACAAATAATTATTAAAAAAAGTCGAGTGAAAATATATTTTATGAATTTTTTTTCTCACAAGTGAAATAATCCTTTTTATTAACAAAGTTGTCCTTAATTAAATTTGACAAAGTGATTTTTCATGCATCATCCTACTAAACAAATGGAGAAGTCTTCAACAAACCATTTCAAAAATCCATTTCTCATTTTGCAATGGTGTACTTTTGGAAGTTACAACCACAAAGTTGGGACAACACCTTTTATAAAAAACATAATCTTCTACCTGTGAATAATCTATTTTGAAAATATGTCGAATTGAGTTTTGATCGATATTGTATTACAAAATATTCCCTTGATATCGAATAAGTAAAATAATATGTAAAAAATCCAGGACGGACTATGAGTTCATATATCCACAATAGGTTTGATTGAAGAGGGTATATAAGCAAGTAGGTGTATGTATTCGTTATACAGCTCACGTATATGTATTCAAGCCTGCTAATTTATAAATACTGTATTATCTACTTAATTAATTCCACCAAAGTAAGCAAAAAATCTAGCTAACATAAGTGTACGTAGAAGCTAAGCAACTCTTTAATTTATATAAGATCGGCTATAATCTTCTTGCAAATTTTGAGGGTTTTTGATCATCTATCTTAACGTGTACATATATATATATATATATATAAGAGGACACAAGTATATTAATGGAAGCACGCAAGGATGGGGCGGACGTTGTACTTGATGCAAATCAAGAGCACTTAATCACTGCTTATTTATTATGTTCATACATGTACTCATCATGTAGGTGGTAGTATAGGAGATATGTTCTAAAAATATTGGAACAAACAATCACCACAATAAAAAGGAAAAAATTCACGTTTCAAATGGAAGGATGTGAATTAAAATTTTCCCTATATATTGTAAAGCTGTGGCACTTGAAAAAGGTTTAACTAAATCTCGTTACAAACATTATAGTTCAAATTTAACATTCGCAACATCAGATCATAGTAACCAAATTAAACAACACAATACACAATATCCATAACACTCTACAAACACTTCGGTAATAACAACTAAATTGTCTACAATACTCATAAATCAAAGACAATATAAACTCAACTATGACATGTTCAACCTTCAAAAAAAAAAAACTTCTTAAAAGATAATCTTCTACCTGTTTCTTGCCACCTAATTTTACTACTCAGAACCTAAAAAAAATATCCACAAAAGAATGAGCTAAAGCCTAGTAAGTAATCAACTATTTCTCTTAAGTATCATCACATAAAGGTAAAGAAAGAAAATCAACCAATATAAGATTTCAAATGCTTCCAAATAAAATGATGAAGTAAAATGTCGTAATAAAATAATAATTGGTTCTAAATTAGATATATGCAAAATGTTCAATATATCTACTAACTTGAATAGTCATATTCATAATTTTCGCAAATTTCTAGGATTCAAAACTTCACATTCGTAATAACACTTTATGGCTAAGTTCACATACAATCTTGCAACAGGGCCTAAATGTTTGAAAATGACTAATTAAATAATTATGTGTACAATACCACAGTTTAATCGCCTGGATTTTTGTCATAACCATCATAATCACGTACACATTTGTAAATCCATTATATCAAAATATATAGTCCACTATTAATGTACATAAATGTTTCAAATCTAAATAAATAATCAACATATAAAGTTAGCTATTCATTGTAATTAAATTTTAAGAAGTACAACAATGCACATTTTTTTCATTTCTACAAAATAAATCCATCAATGTGGCATACTCAATGACATGTTAAAAATCTACCAAAATACTTAATAGGTGAATAAAAGTCACTTGGAACACTAACAATAATTATTTCTACTTATATTACTAAACACAATTACTTAAGAAAAAAGAGATTACGTACTTACCTATTATTCCAAAATTCCTATGTTCTACTCTTCCTTCTTCCACTATTCTTCTTCCTCTTCTTCTTCTGTATCGATCACCTGCCCAAAGCATAAGAACCCCAACAACATTAAAACCCTTCCTCCCAAGGCACGTTCCCCAATCAACAAGAAAAGAAAAAATGCAAACTTACCTCCAGTGCCCAAGCCGCAACCCTCAACCCTCGACCTTCCCTTCCTCTTCACTCGTACGGAGTTGCCGGAGAAGGGAAAAGAAGAGGCAACGGTTAATGCTAAGACAAGGAAGTGGTGGAGGAACGGTTTTATTTTCTTATTTTATTATTATTATTTTGTCTTCTTCTTTTTTTAACTGTGCATTACAATACGCTCAACAACCGACGACGTCGTACGTACGCTCAACAACCCACCAACTACCGACACCACCTCCTACAGTACCTACGGCGATAGCAACAGTAGCGATGACCCTTACGGTAGCACCAAGCTCTGCCCACATAGGCATAGCTGCAGTAGTGGTAGTGACAGTAGCACCAAAGTTTGCACCTTTCATGGAGCCATCCTCGCAACAATACGTCTTGTCTCTGTTTTCACCAATTTTGTCTCCAGTAACATTGTCTACATCGACATCGTCTCCACCAACAAGACGAGCAATCAGCAACCCTAATGAATTAGCATATAAGCAGCGTAGAAGATTAAATATTGTCTAACCTACGGTTTCTCCTTCAGCATCTTCCTCAACTTTTACCAGTACATCAGAGGTGATTAGCATAATGATAAGGAAGAGTGTAGTAAACACAAAAGTCGGCTTAGGAGCCATTGCCCTTCTCTACTTCTCGATCTCTTGCTTCTACGAGGTTGAAGAAATATGTGGAAATGTTGATGGACATGAGAGCCACGATCATGCTCTCCATTTATAACTAAGTTGATGACATCCACTCAAATGTAATTATAAATAACGAGATATTTTGTTTTATTCACACATATGTAATACTTATTTCCCACCACGTTTGACAAAGTAACTAATCCTTTCCCACCAAAAACTTCATGGTGACGTATAAGTGTAAGACAAATAAGTCATTTCTCACTTAGCTTGATGTAACAAGTGAGTTCTTGCACACATATATATATACACATAGAAAATAAATAAACGCTTGATTTTTGAAGATAATTATAATGTGGTAGTGCTAGACATTTCTCTTTTGAATTTTTGCATTATGTAAACCTTTTTATATATTGTTGCAATGATTTTTTCTAATACCTGCAATGCACATGTGCTCTACATTCATATATGGTTTCTTCCACAAAATCAATCCCACACTTAGCAATATATATGAAGCATGTAGAAATTTCTCTGGGAAGTTAACAAGCGTTTATTAGCTTTGTTCACGCTTATGCTTGAACAAAGGAGATGCTTTTTAACATAGGTTAACAAGGAGATGCCTCACATTGAACTTAGAAATTAAAGTTTGGCGATTGAATGATTACCAGTGAAGCAAGTGTTGTTAGTAGGTTCTCGCAATTGCTTATTTTCTTGGTCTCGATGAGACAAGTTAGCAATTGTTCATTGATTTTTATCCCTTGGAAGCTTTATATCATCGCTACGTAGCAATAATTTATGATAATTAATAATTTACCGTCCGATCGGGAGGAAAGTCATCGACCAGCTGACCGGGTAGAGGAGGGAAACAATTCTACCACCAATCGGTCGTATTTCCACCTACCCCAATCGAACGGGTGTCGACCAGAGGAGGTCGCCAACCCACGCACGCGTCGATTTCGCTACTCAGTACGTCCTGGCCGTCCCTTGGCTTGATCGTCGACAGTCGATCGACTGGCGAAAGCTCGCCTCCGCCGGGCGACCCGAGTGAGGTCACCGTCCGGTGGGCTTTTCACCCTTCCGTGGGGGGCCTAGGCATATGGCCTCCATGCCCCGTCGACATTTGGCCATGGATTCCCTCCCGTCGGGTCGTTTCGCGAAAAGTGCGTGCTGGGGCGTGCAACGCTTTCCTGCCACTCTCTACGCACCCTTTAAAGTTCCTTTGTATATTAGGGGGTAGTGGGTAGTCGGGGTCCCCTGGGGTGGGTCCCCGACAACGGCCAACGGTTGGCGTGGCAAGTCGAGGACGACGTGCGTACGGTCCCCCCCCTCCACACACACGTTGTCGGTACCATTTTCGTACAGCGGACTTGTCGGGAGCCGGTAGATCGACGGGCGAAAGCGTCGGGCGACCCAAGTAAGGTCACCGTCCGGTGGGGTTCTTCACCATTCCGTCAGTGGCCTGGGTATATGGCCTCAACGCCCCGTCGACATCTGGCCCTGGATTCCCGCCCGTCGAGTCGTTTCGTGAAAGTGCATGCTTGGGTGCACAACGTTTTTGTGCCACTCTCTACGCAGCGTTCAAATTTCCTCCGTATATTAGGGGTAGTGGGTAGTTAGGGTCCCCTTAGGTGGGTCCCACACAACGGCCAGCGGCTGGCGTGGCAAGTCGAGGACGATGTGCGTGTGGTCCGCCCCCTCCACACGCACGTCGCCCGACGGATGTTGGGTAGGGAACGGCGATCGGCATGGCCGGGCGACATGCCGTGTGGTGCGCCGTGCGTTGACGGCGAGCGTGGCGTCCATTTCGTGAAATCGGTGGGGGTGCGGGCAGACCTCTCCGGGTAACTGCCTGCGAGGCGTTCAAAGTTCCTCGGAGTATTAGGGGGTAGTGGGTACTCGGGGTACCCCGGGCCGGTCGAACGTCCATCGCCGTCAGTCGTCTCGGCACGTCGGGGTCGACGGTACGCTCGACGGCCATCGAGGCATGTCGAGGACAACGTTCGTGTCGTCCGCCCCCACTACTCGCATGTCCTCAGTTGGATCTTGTGCGATGTCGGGGTCGAGCGGCACGTCGGTCGTCACTCGGTCGGTGGTCGACGACCGACAGGCCGGGTCCGTCGAGCCTGGGCGACCCGTGGTGACGGTCCTGCGTGTCCCATTGGGCGGCCCGGTCGAAGTTGGGTCGTTACTCGTCGTCGGGACAGCGACGCGTCGGTGGTGATGTGTGTGAAGGTGTTGAGACATTCCATTATGGCCCCTCCTCTTGTGTCCTGCCTCGCTGGTTCTGTGAAGGTGGTGGATGCCAAGTCTATCCATCAATGTTTTATGGACAGGAATAGTGGCCTGTAGGAGGTAAGGGGATTTTTCAAATGGCCACCTGTGATAGAGTCTTTGCAAGGTGGCTGTTCCAACCCAATAGTGCTATCCAAACCTATAGGGGAATGAAAGGTGGCTCACGTCACAACAAAAGGAAACCGCTGGACATTCACGCGGGTGGATTTGGAAACGTGGTTCCTTTGTCTAGCGGAAGCGACCCTAAGGTGACAAAGATAGGTCGAGAGGAGAGATCTACAAGCTGTCCTTCTGCCCATAGTTATGTTGATTCTTCATCTCAAGTTCGCTCTAGGGGTGTGGAGATAACGGATAGAATAGTATGGGTTCTGGAAACGTGGGCATCAGAACCTATGGATGGAAGTGACTTTCAGTGGGATGCCAAGCCTAGTGTTGCTGAGGACATAGTTGCCAGTAGGTCTTCTGTGAGGGATGCCAAGCCCTGTCTTGACGACTTAGTTGGGATGTCAAGCCCTAGGACAAGAGAAAATGGAGAAGTGGGTGTCAGAAAATGGGTTCCAGCACCTGGTTGTATTGGTGGACTTCGATGGGTTGCCAAGCCTTGAAGAGAGGGGACACTTGGTCAATCACGACAAGTCAGGTATAGGACTGCCAACAGCCGGTGGAATCCTAAAATCTACCCTTCCCCTTTATAGGAGTCCGTATGCTTTCAGGACTTAGCAACCAGTAACTTTTCTTCTTTTTCTTTTATATATATATTTTTTATTTATTTTCCATTTTCTCTTTTTTTTTTTTCTTTTCCGTTGAAGAAGGATTCTAGCCATTGACTTTTCTTCTTCTTCATTTTTCTCTTTTTTTTTTTTCGTTTTCTTCTTCTTGCTATTCTTTCTCTTTAGAAAATAGAAGAAGGAAATAAAACTAAATTGAAAATGCTATTAGCCCTCCCCACATGCTGTTGGCAAGCAGAGTAACCTGACGGTGTTGTGACCGGGTCCAAGGGGGATACCTTACCTAGAGGGAGCCAAAGTTGGTGATCTCCCTCATTATTGGGTGGCACTCGGGCTTGGTAAAAGAGGGGAACTTGGAGGCTCATTTGGGGGGGGAGAAGTGATCTCCCATTGGTATTTTGTAATCGCTCGAAATCAACATGAACTATGGAGATAAGGACAAACCTGGATTACTCACCTTGTTTTGTCTTGACGCCATCGGAGTTAAAAGTTTGGATGCTTGGGCTTTTAGTGTAGTAAGCTGGTCATATTTGGTAAAACTCCTGGGGTCGATGGTTCGTCCCAGAGGTCTGGATAGCACTTCTTGAGCCGGATATGTTGCCTACTACTGCAAATTGTTCTCATCGTCGGCCATGGACGTGGCTACCGGGTAGGGCTAATGCGGTGTTGAATATGTCTTGAATCTTATTATGTTTGTAAGGGCATTTTTGTCATGGATGATTAGCCACTATATAAGGCCATCCAAATGCCCAAAAGGGAATTAGGGTTTTTGTGAGAGATCATTTTTGTAACAAGAGAAGCTTTGTGTG
>JAMKPZ010000958.1:0-61089 GCA_024699675.1 Amphibolis antarctica | reverse complement strand
TTTGATCACAATAAATATATTCATAAATATTTACATACAATCATATAGTATGCAAAGCATTCTAAATTAGAATTATGGAGAGAAAAGGATTTGAATTGAGTACGTCAAAAAAGAAATATATGAAGGGTAGCTTTGTAAGTTCAAAAAAGGAATAATGATAAAAGTGTACAACTAGATGGTTATGAAATTTGTAAATGTAAAATTTTTATATGGTTAGGATCTATAATAGCAATACTGAAATTGTAGGGGATATTATTTATAAGATTAAAGTAGGATAGGGTAAATGAAGCAGAGAAATTCTTACATAGTGTTATGTGATAAAAGAATACCCTTAACATTAAAAGTAAAAATTTCTAAAACTATTGTTCACCCAACTACCATTTGACTTAAAATGCTAAACTATAAAGCATGATTATAAGCAAAAAGTCAATATTGCAAAGATGTGAATCCTTAGATGAATGAACAATAATATTATAAGGGATAAGCTAAAAAAATGACATTATTAGGAATAATTTCATATTAGGTGTAACTTTTATTCATATTACCATTCATCCATCTAAGCACAAATATCTCAACAACACTAACTTTTTACATATAATCATATTTTACAGCTCAACATTCTAAATCATAAAGTACGGCTAGGAAAATAACAATTTTATAGGATTTTTCTTTTAATTTCAAGAGTATTTCCCCGTCACATAACACTCTGAAAGCATTTCTCCAATTCATCCATCCTATTTTAATTTTATGACTAACATCCTCTATAATTTCACCATTGCTACTTATTATAGATCCTAAGTATTTAAAAGTCACATTTATGAATCGTATATGTTATGCAAAGAAAAATTGTTATATTTTAAAATCTACTCATGACACCAAGTTAGTCACTTAGGTTCCCTATACTAAATGCTATGTGCATTGACACTTCAATAACTATGAGTGTATTTCATTACTTCAATGACTGAAAGAGCGTATCTTTTGTATTGTGCATTACTCAAGCAACCCAAAATAGATGCATCTCCTGTAATGCTATGGATTTATGGGTAAACAAGGAATTGTTTGAGGGGCCTTTTGCAAAAAAATGGTGAAAGGATAAGTATGGCCAAAAGTGGGAGGAGAGAGAGAGAGCACTTTTCATTCTTATAGTTGTTGATGTAGCTAAATTATCTGAAAATAAATTTGAGATATATGCTTATCATATTTGGTGTTTTTCATTTTGCATTATTATTTGGTTTGTTGTTAATCACAATTATAGTGTAAATTGTGAAAATGTGAAATGCAACAATGAAAACAAATGAATGAGGCAACAAGACTATGTTTTAGATCTAGTCACAAAGGGTTAAATTATAGTATTACGCACACAATTAGTGAGATTAATCAACTTTGAGCTTCGTCATAGGGATTGTACATGACATCTACTTCTACAGGAGGTTAAATTGTAGGCCCAATTGTAGAGAGGGGATGCAGTCATAGCCAAAAGATAGGTTGTATAGAGTGATAATATATTTTTATTTTGCCTAAAAGATACCATGTAAATAAGCGAGAGAACAGATTTTTTTTTTTTCAATTAAAGATTTGTAAAATCTAAGTAGGTACTTTAGCCTTGCAATATTAAGAGAGAGTTTTTCACGTGTCTTTTTGAAACATGAATTTTCCTTTTATTATTGTGGCAATTATCATATTCTTGATTTTTGAGACATGACATCTCCTTGTATAATTAATATCAATCACAGAGTTGCACAACAGCCAAAAAGCAAAGAAACTAACATAAACACACTTATAATAACCAATTTAAAACAAATACCAAACAAACAAGTCTACCAGATTGCGAGCGCAGCTTCGAGAGACAAACTAGAAGATACGTTAACACCAAAAACAGAATCGAAAGACAATCTTATAGGGAAAATCCATTTTTCTCCAGGCATAATAAGCATATGATTACCAGATGGAGAGCATTCCTTGTGGAAAGACTAGTGTGCACGTTCCCATAGATGGTGGTGAGCCCCATCACCTCCACCTCCGGCGATCCGAGCGCGATGAAGATCGCCATTGCATCATCTAATCCAACCAAACAAAAACAAATAAAAAGCCATCCCCATCCCCATTTTCATCACTAATTCCACACATCAGCTTATCCTACGGAGTTGAGCACTCTCACCGATCCCGGGGTCCGTATCGATGATGATCTTCTTCTTCTCCGCTTCGCCCATCGCAAGAGACGCACCACAGCGGATAACAGAAGAAGTTGACGAAAAGTGGGACAGATAAGGAGCAAGTAACGTTCGTTGGAGCGGGCTTAACGAATAAGCGTAAACACTAGGGACTATATTATAAAAATCCCAGTTGATACCAGCCGTCGATTTCACGATGGGCATGTCGATCCAAGATCCGTGGAGCCTACTGTCACGTGCGGGCAAAATGTTCTTCATATTTTAATATACATTATACTCGCATGTTGGCCTGATTTTTTTAAAAATTAAAGATATTTTATTAAAGAAAAGTACAAATGACACCTAAAAAAATCTACGACGTGCCGGTCGTTAAAATTTTATTTTAAAATTAATTAGTCGTGAGATTTTTTTATATATTAAATTTAATTTATTTTTTATATTTATTAATATAAGACTATTTTAACCCTCTTTATTATTTATAACTTATTTTAATTTTTTTTATGTTTATAAGTGTTCATTGATGAATACGTATGAATTAATTCTGACATGTTAAAATTTTATTTTAAAATTAATTAACTATAAGTATTTTTTTTTTATATATTAAATTAAATTTATTTTTTATATTTATCAACGTAAAACTATTTTAATAATGACAAACAACCAACAAGATTTAAATATTTAAATATTTTATGTAGAACAGAATCTATGAAAAAACATTTAAATTTTTTGCTACTTAAATTTTACGAATTCGTGATATTTTGACATGAGTGTATTTATGTACGTAAAATTAGTTAAAAATGAATTGACATGAATTTATCTTTTGAGCGAAATTGAATTGAAAAGAAATTAATTTAATGTAGATGTGCTTGTTTACCTATTAGAATTGAATAAAATTAAAAATTCTTGCGGTTGGATGAAAGTGGGCAAGAAAGTTCAAGTTGGTTGAATTCTACATGATTCATATCCTATAAACTTGAACTTTATTTCTGTCTTAAAATTTAAAATGAATAGTATGGTGGAAATAAATCGAATTCAATTCTACCAATACAAATAATTAATTTTTTATGGATACGAATGATGTCTAAGAGGTTAGAAATGCTGTAGAAAATTATATCTTATATAATGTTTGCAAGAAAAAGGAAATAAAATGAAACGGGAAAAAGGAAATAAGAAAAAACTAAAAAAGGAAAAATAAGAGAAAAAGAAGGAAAACAAGAAAAGGAAAATAAAAAATAAAAAGGAACGAGCCAAAATCAAGAAAAATAAGAAAATAAGAATGAAAATAAAAATAAAATAAGAAAACAAGAAAATAAATACAAAGAAAAAGGAAGATATGAAATTTTATTTGAATATTTGTCTTTAATTTTCAGTTATTACACATTTTTCTTATTTTTTTAAAATAATAATAATTTTTTAATTTCGATCTTCCATTGCACGTACAAATATTTCATTTTTTTGACATTTTTAATATTTTATTTTTATTTATATTTCTATTTTTAGACATTACATTTGATTTAAATAGATTTATTACTTTTGAAATACACAAATTCTTACGAAACAACATCAAGTTTAATTTTTCAAAATTACAAAATCATTAATGTGAGGGTGAGTTTAGGGGGAACTCTACAACTTTTGAGAATTAAATAAACTTAGAATTGAAATTAGTAAAATAAATAAAGTTGAAGTTATATAATAATTAAAATAATTAAAATTTATATAATAATAATGTTATTCAAAATTTATAAAATTAAAATTAAAATTAAAATAAATAAAATTTAATGATTCACTAAAATTTATAAGTTTAAATCAAAAACTTCATTTTCAAAGTTACTGGGTGTTTTCCTTTATTTTACCATTTCCATCGGAACGGAGGAAAAAAAGAAAAAGAAAAGGCATCTGTTTGACTGCTTTGGTGCTCTCAACTCGAGGGATGAAATTCAAATGTCAAGTCTGTCCAACGGATAAAAGAGCTGCAGATTTGAGATTTCACGCCCAAAATCCGTTCTTCTGCGGAACCCAAATCTGCATCAACATCATCCGCAAGCACGACAGGCGTTTTCGAGATCGAGGGAGGGAATCGACAAGGCGGCAGAGTTGGGGATGAAGAGCGCGGGGGAGACCCAACTGAAGAAGAAGGAGAACAACCCGGAAAATGAGAGAAACCCTAGCCCACGAGATCCACTGAAGGATCTCAATGGAAGCTCCACCACCCACTCCGGCGACATGCGACAGTCCGGTCGCTGTCGCTCCTTCAGATGCACGGCATCGTCGTCTGCGGTTAAGTCCATTTCGAAGTTTTCCTTTTCTCCTGATCCGAGAACATTGGCGTCTGCCAGGATCACACCGAAATCCTCCACGAGAAGCCGATGCGGGGCGCCTCTGACGAACGTCACGAACCCGTCGAAAGCAGGCATTGAACGCCCCAAGCAGATCAAGCAGAAAACAACTCGGAAACCTAAAGGGCATAATTCGGTGTGGAAGGGAGATTCTGGCTCCCGTAGCTTGTTTCAGAAGAGAAATGCTCGGAAAGGTGAGGTCTTTGAGCAGGAATCCACGTTGGGAATGGAATGCGGTGGGCATGGGTCAGAGGTGAAGATCACATCGTCGCAATTTACGCCGGAAAATGAAGACGAGAAGACGAATTCAAACAGCCCGATGAGCGTAATAACGCCTCCGATCCATCCTTCCATTTCCCCGGAGCTTGCATATGGGAGCTCGATGCTTCCAGCACCAAGTTGCTTGGCCGCAGGCCACCTGCTCGCTGGAATTCCTGACAGAAGGAAATGCAAGCCTAGGGGAATACTCAAGGTGGGAGATGGTGGTGTCGGGGCCGTGGATCCCAGTTCTTCATTGACAACACTGCCTCTTGTCAAGGCGTCAATGCAGTGGCTTTCATCACCATCTCAGCTAACTGGTGCAGGAAATTCCAGTGGTTCTGATGTGCATCACAACATTGAGGATTTCACTGCCGAGGCTCCTATGAAGTGGTTGCTTTCTTCTCCATCTAATACAAATGTGCAAGAGACTAGTGATTTTTCGGTAGATGATGTTTCTAGATTCAATATTAGTCCTTCTACCGGTTATGGTTCTTGGAGAATTTCTCCTGATGTTACTGATGACGCCACTGTTATTTCACCTGAATTTGGATGTTTGAGAAACATCCACATACCAAATTCAGAAAACACACCATTGTCTAAGTTTGAGGTTTGGAGAACACCCACCACTGGTTCTAGTGTTAGTCCTTTCTCAATGATGGTATGCAAGGCTGCAGCTTCTTCATGCTCTCAGGTTGTAGGAACAGAGGAAAGAATACAAGGGCAACGTTATGATCGTGCCATAGAGAATTCACCATTACTAGAAGAATCATGTTGTAATGGGAATCTCACAAGTACACCTTTATCCAACACAACCTTTAAAAGGCAAACCACGCCATCATCTATGTGTGAAGATGATAGTGTTCCAATTGCCCAATCATTTTCTCCAAGGATTCTTGCACGAAATCGAAATGATTCAGGAGTCAAGATCGATGCGAGCTTTCAGTTTGGTTGTACTGCCACAGATTCATACTCCATCGACTTGACTGAATTTCGAAAATCTCCTTCTTGGATTACAAGCAAAAAGGGATCATTACATATGGGTTCGTTATGTGATTCAACCATAAGAGTATCCTGGCGAGAAGGATTTCTCAGTAGAATGTATGACATGCATAAGCTAGAGTCCTGTCTGAGGTTCTCCGATGCCAGGGAAGACACTCATCTGCAGAAAGAGAATCTACTCCATTCTGAACAAGATGTAGACCGTGATCCCCACGGACAGGCCAGTGAATATGGTTTTGGATCTATTGAACTTTTACGCAACAATCAAGTTGATAAAGGTTGTGATGACAAGAGTGGGGATGCAAGGATAGGTCCCTGTTTGGAATCCATGAGCATAGATGCATCTCAAATGGATTCATCTAGCAATTCAGATTAGAAAATATTCTTCAATAATGATCAGTTTAATTCTAGTTAGTAACTGCAATTTTAAATTCCCTTGATCTTTCAAACATGATTTGGCTTTTTTTTCTACATTGGTCATATGATGAATGTTGATCATTATCTCCACTGTCCATTGATCCTGAGGTTTATTTACATGCACTCAAGTCCTTACATGGTTTCCTGTTAATTCCATGATTCCCAAAACTTATTGTTTTTAGACAGAACTCAGCTTGATGGCAATGTTCAACTACCTTTTATTTATATCAGAGCTATGGAGATGCAAGGTCCTCTTCCACAAGACAAAGCCACATTATTTTAGCAGCCGAAATAACTGTAACATTCCACTCCAGTCACTTTTCACTTTTATGTGGTACATCAACATTTTATGTTTCATATTATGTTTCCTCATAGAATAACATATGTTTCATGAAAAGAACATCTGCTCATGTTTCTTTGATGCCACTTCTCCTATCATTCATATGGAACAGATTTGGTGGACAGGTGACTGCTCCATATCTCTTCTTGACATTCACCGATGTTCCTGGAGGACATCAATGTTCTTATTCCTGGAATTTGATGTAGAAGTCAGACAAGATGATGCTGAGGTCCTTGGCCATTCAGTGACAGGTTCTACATCAATTGATAATCTCAAAGATGCATACTTTCATCAACTATTCCAAGACCAGTCTTGTTTATAAAAGTTTTTACATGCAAGTGTCTTTATTTTTTAGATTGACTAGATGTGTACAAACTTAGTTTAGAAGATCATATTTGACATTAATATCATGTAGGAATTTGTTATTTAGTTCAAAATTCATATACATGCATGTATGGTTGGTTAGATTTGTAATTATAAATCAATTATTCTATGTACCAAACAGCACATTTCATTGTATTAATTCTATTCTACTCAATTATTTTCTCTATTCCTATGTACCAAACACCATACTAATGCAAAATCTTCCAATGTTTTTTTTTGGAGCGAAGTGATAGATCTTCACCTTGTTTATTTAATTTATTTTTAGAGCGATTTCTGAATAACTCTTAAGAAGAATAATTGCTCCAAAATATTAAAAAAAAAAGTGCCCTCTAAAATTTAATGAAAATCTCAATGTTTACCGATTAATAAAAATCTCTAGCCGCCTCTACTTCAGCAATTTAAAATTATAGTATTAAAAAAAATATACATTACAGAGAATTATAAAATTAACAATTAATGTATTGTTTGTTTACGAATTTTTCACTATGCATTATTATACTTTGCAATGGTCTACAATAATATTTACTGAATAATTTTAACATTTTATATTAAAAAATCATTTCAAAATACTTATATGGTAAATCACGTAATTCCTTAAAAATCATCACCTTATCTAATTTTACTTCTTAAACAAACACATCCTAAAAATACTCATATATATATAAAGTTACTTTACAAGTATAACTTTTAATTCATATATTAAAAAGGAGTTAATTCTCTAATGACACTATTAGAGTTGTTTTTTTAGTAGTATCTAACTTTAAGTCATATTTATATATATACACGATAGATGAAGACTAATGAAGAATTTAAAGGACAATGAAAGAAAGATATAAGGGGGCGATAGTGTATTGCGAGAATCCAACTGGAACATGTGCAACTTCCTGGTTTATGGAGGTAGAAGGGAAGAGATTGTTGTTAAAGTTATTGAATATAATACTCTATGAATGTGAGTTTAAAAACACTAGTTAGACGATAGGGGTTGCGGTGCATACAGAAAGAGAGACCAAAGTTATGCTGGTTAGATGTATTATTGAAAAATTTAGATGATTTAGATTTAATCGGACTATTGAATTAGGACACCATTAGAAAATTAACTTTAATGATATCACTAAAGAGCATTTTCTCTATTAAAAAACTAACAAATACATAAAATTAAAAATTTACAGCTCTTTTGAATAAATAACATTCTCAGCCAAAATTTGACCTTTCTCAAACTTGCTTTTTTAAAAATCTGCTACAATATTATTTTTAATTTTAATTTTTTTGATAAAAATTGAGATAAATGCATTTTAAATCAATTTATCGCATGTGCTGCGCATGACCGACGTCACCTTGAAAACATCATAAGAGAATTTAAATCAAATTTCAAATCACCACCAGTGGATTTTTTTTTTGAAGTAATAGCTCCCAATTAATTACGGAGCTTACTTTTTTTAGAGGCGCATTTAATAATCTTTTATACCTTTATGGATACGGTAAACCAAGTATGATCTAATTAATTATGATTTGCAAAACGCAAGATGGCTTTTGAATATTTTAAAGATTTCTTTCAGCCAAAACATTTTTCTTTTCATTTTTTGATCTTTCGGAAGACTTTAAAAGAAAATAATGTTTCCTTCCAATAGTTAAAAATTAAAATTTTTAGTTGTACTTATTTAAAAAATTTAAATTTTTTGAGAAAAAAATTCTCACCGTTTTTTTCTTTCGTCATTTTCTTACACACAAGCCTCTTTAAAAGGTAAATTTGAAGGCTACTGACTAATTTTTCTAATGTTAACCACATTTTTTTTCTTCTTAATTATATAAGAGCGTGGATTTTATTATTAGATGATTATAAATATGTATTGAAAATTTTATTTAAATTAAAAAATATTGATTTTTGATTTGAATGTCTTGAAATTTAGTACTTTTTGATGAATCTCAATCGTTGATATTTAAGGACTATGCGTCAGAAATTTAGGAAAGGAAAAAGGTAAAGAAAATTGAAATTTAAGAAAAGAAAAATTTAGAATGAGTGTTTATGAAAATCGTATAAAATCTATTGATATATATTAGAAAAATAAATTAACCAAAATTAATTGTGACGATGAAAGAAAGATAACAAAGAAGAAAGAAGCATTTGGGTTTGAGTATAATAAGTTCGACTATGACAATGTTAGTAGAAATTGATACTTGTGTTAACAACAGTAGAGTCATACCAGTCTTTTGGATCGAGAAATATGTAAGATGTAGCAAAAATGATGAAAACATAATTTATTTTCAACATATTATGCATAATTTTATAAAAGGAAGAGAAATAAATTTGAAAAAATTTCCTATTTATACTATTAAAAATTTTAAAACTTTTTCTTAAATTATTATCATACATAAATACCTTTAAATCCAATTTTTTCTTCTAAATTTCATTTTCTATATTTTTCGGAAATGCACAAAAATGGCAGTGAAATTTTTAGATTGTGTTGGTCACAGATTTTTTTTTAAATCACGTTAGTATATCATAGATCAACCGATTATATAATTTTATCTTATTTATAAATAATAAAATTACAAAGAGGTCCAAATAGATTTCTGTCCACGTAAGCTTTTGCACTAAAATTAAATAAGTACGTTTGACGAGGGCTCTCCTGCAAACGTTTCCCACGCCTTGTTATATACGGAGGGAAGAACAGGGGAAGAAGAATGACCGATTCCTTCCTTTTTCCCGCTAGGGGCAGGTCAAGATTTGCTCGCGAACGGGTCACGGATCGCATCGGCTTCTCCTCCGGTGCCGGCAGATACGTGAATACGCCGCGCTCTCCATCTCTTCTGTCGTGTGCATTTATCAGATCCCGCAGAGGTCCAAAAGGTCCTGCTCGAGTCCGCGGGTTTTGGGGGATAATATGATCGGGAGTTTCAACCTGAATTTCTTCTGTAGTGTAGCGAAAAGTATTTCCTTGCCCCCTTTTTTGGTGTCTGCCGTTTGATTGGTGCCGAAGACGTTTTTTTTTTGGTTTCGTTTTGTTCCTCTGTTGGGAAAATCTGGTTCCTTTCGCGTAGATCATGTAAGGATTTTTTATTTTTTATTAAATTTATTGACATTGCTGAATGTTTACTGATTGGATTGCTGATGCAGGTCTTGACAGAGGCTGATTTCATTGAGTTGGGAATTTATTAAATTTGCTTGAGATGGATCTTATATTTCTCCAATTCCACAGCGTTTTGAAGCTCGCTTTCTCTGGTCCTCTGGTTTTTGGATGGCTGGCAACGGGGTTGTTTGGAGGCTACGCGTTCTTCAAGTGGCAGAGGAAGACTGCGCTGAATTGGGCCAATTCTGCAGCGATGGCGAAGCCGAAGGATTGTAAGAAGTTGAATGTTCCTGTGTCAGGGCATACATGGGTCGAAGATACTTCTGGTGACCGGAAGCCATCGACTTGCTGTGTGTGTTTGGATCCATTATTGTCACCGCAGTCTCTAAAATGTGGGAAGGGAACCGGTGCAGCATTTCATCGATGCTCGGTATGTGGTGTTGCTGTGCATTCCAGTTGCTCGGCTTTTGCCAGTAAGGATTGTAAGTGTGTGGCACAATCTGGTTCGACTCATTTGCTGCATCATTGGTCGGCGAGATGGGTTAACCTGGACGAGAATCCTGAGCTTTCATCCTTTTGTTATTACTGTGATGAACTGTTTGGGATTCCTCTTCTTGAATCTTCACCCATTTGGCATTGTCTATGGTGCCACTGCCGTATCCATGATAGTTGCCATGCCAAATTGTTGAAGGAGACTGGTAATGTCTGTGATCTGGGTCCTCTTCGAAGGCTTATTCTTTCCCCTCTTTTTGTGAAGAAGGAAGTAATGGGTAAATTTGAGGGTGGAATTCTTACTACCATAAAGGACAATGTTCAAAGCCGCCTCAAAAAACGTCGAAGAAACAAATCACGAAATAACAATCATGCACTTGACAACATGCTTAATGGACTTACTAGTTTGGAAAATACACAAAAGAAGAATGAATGTTCCTCCACCAAAGGAAAACATGGTTTCAAGCAAAGTAATGATGTTCGCACCATGCCTGGTGCTTCCGGGAACTATAAAGTGGTGAATCTGCCACAAGATTCCAGACCATTATTGGTTTTCATTAATTCCAAAAGTGGAGCTCAATGTGGACCATCTCTGAGGAGAAGATTGAACATGCTACTAAACCCTGTACAGGTGAGTGTAAAATCATTGGTTGCTAGATAGACTCAAGATTATCAACTGATTTCATGCATGCTCTTCTAATTACACGCAAGAGTTAAGAGTTCAGGAGTACCTCATCAATAGCTATTGGTGTGGTATTTATGCATACATTACATTTGTATTATTTTCTTTATGAGACTGAATATGGTGTTTGTTTCTCTTATCTGTTGATTATCAGTTTATCTACGGTTTGAGTGGGAATATATCGTCTGAAGTTCTAATTTTTGTTGTGCTATCATGCTATGTTTCGAAAACTAAAAAAATTAAGGTCTGTGGATGTGAACACTGTCTTTGTATGAACGTTCAAGGGGAAACATGTAACTAAGGAATAACATGTCCTACAATACTAGCACAGTTTTTGTGATAAATTACAATATTTATGAACATTTTTCGTATATTTTCAAAACTTAATAAAATTAAAAATTTGGAAATAAAATAGTCTGTTCTTCACAATTTTTGTACTCCCAAAAATCAAGGTACAAAAGGTGAGGGGGACTATAGACCAAAACCCCACCAAGAGAAAAGTCAAGTATAATCAACACCAATGACTGAAGGTACAGAAGGTGAAGGGGACTAGATCAAAACCCCACCAAGAAAAAAGCAAGTGACAACAACACCACTAGAGTAAGGAAAATGCGAACGAAACAACATCAAGGTGAGGGGAACTAGACCACATAGACACCTCCAAGCAACTTAATTGCAAAAGTTTGGAATGCCCTACGCATCAAGCAAGATTGTGCTTTAGAGCTCCCTAGGGCAATTGCCTTTTGTCCAAACCTGCAAATCAATGCCAACACCTTGGCACACCGCCCATTCTACGACACAATTACCTTCTCGAGGAACCCATCCAATCGATTTGAACTGCTAGACCAATTCAAGCATCTCCTGCCAACGTGCAATCCCAGACACATGTGGACACGTCCCATGAAGGATTGCATTCACCAATTCTTTGGCGTCTAGCTCTAGCATAACATCCCTGTAGTTTCTACCAGTAGAAAGACAAAATTTCATACCTGCTAGTAACGTCAAAAATTTTGCATCCTTTGCTGCCAAAGATCTTGCCGCTATCCATGCAAGCTCACCTTAGTCGTTGCAGAGGACCCACCTATTAGTTGCCCTTCATTGACTGGTGAACATGCTATTAACATTAAGCTTCCAATGTCCCTGCTCTAACCTTTTCCACATAATCCATTGCCCACGAGACAATTCAGAAATCCCAAAACGACTTAAGTCCGCCAGTGACCATGATGCCAATCGATGGTCAGTCAAACTCCAGTCCTGCCATGGGCTGACCAACCTGCGCCTGCCCATCCAACTCATGTGGACCTTCACTTTACCCCATGCCTCATGAAGGCTTCGTCATCCACGTGAAGCACCTGCACGAGGAAACACAACACCAGCCGCATGAATGAAATCCGACCAAACACCAGATTCATGCTGCACCCTCCAAGCCATCTTGACCCTTAGAGCAATCATCATCTCCTTGAAATCCCGCACACCCAAACCTCCTTCTGACACAGGTTTGGTAATTCTGCTCCACCGGACATAGTGTTTAGACTTGTCATTGAACACACTTCCCTATAGAAAATTAGTGCAAAGATGAGAAATAGAATCAATCACAGATTTAGGAATATCGTGAATAAAGAAAACATGAATCAGCATCTTTGCAAGCACATGTTTAATAAGAATTAGATGACTCCCTGGACTAAGTAGCTTAGATGCCCACCCAGTTAGCTTCGGTTGGAATTTCATCACTAAATCTTGAAAATAAATCGATTTGGGTTTGCCCAGAAAAATAGGACAACCTAAATACTTAAAGGGAAATACTCCCTGTTTAAAGCTAGTCACTTGTGCTATACTTGAGGCTTGATCCCTTGGGCTCTTGCTAGAGATGTAGAAATGACTTTTGGCTAAATTGATTTTTTGTCCTATTGACCTTTGGTACTGGTCTAGGACCTCCATGCATTTGTGAATAGAATCCTTCCTACCATTCAGGAAAAGAATAGTTTCATCAGCATAAACCAAATGAGAACACATGAAATTGTTAACCCCCATAAGGTAAGGAACATGGCCACATGTCTATTCCATGTTAGCCAACCCTCGACATAAAAGCTCCTCAGCAAGAATGAAGAGGTAAGGTGAAAGAGGATCCCCTGGTGGACACCTCGAGAATTCGTGAAAAACTCAGTGGCTGAACCATTTATAAGAACTGTAAAAGAAATATTCTCAACACAATTCTTGATTAGACTAATACACTCAATCGAGAAACCAAACTTCTTAAGAACAGAAAAAAGGGCGTTCCATTCTTGCCTGTCATAAGCCTTCTCCATGTCCAGGCTTAGAATAAGATTACTACCCTTGTTACCTTTATTGATATGTTGGACAGGCTCCTGAGTCAAGGAAATGTTGTCAAAGATACTTCTACCTTTGAGAAATGCCCCTTGAGTAGGGGAGATCAACTTTTCAATAAAACCTCGTAATCTAGAAGTTAAAATCTTCGTAAAGATTTTATATTTGACATTGCACAAGCTAATTGGCCTAAAATCTTTGAAGTCACTTGGATTTTGAGTTTTTGGAATAAGTGCAAGATAAGTGGCCTTCCAAGAGTGGTCAAGCTTATGTCCTTGGAAGAACGCCTGCATTGCTTCCACCAGATCAAATTTAAGCATGTCCCAATTCTTTTGAAAGAAGATAGTTGTGAATCCGTCGGGGCCAAGGGCACTATCAGGATCCATCTCCATGATGGCTTCCTTAATCTCCTCGTAGTCTGGAACAACCAAAAGTAACCTGCAATCCTCAACCATGACAATTCGGGGAATAAGCTAGAGCAAGGTAGCATTCACATGGTGATCCTCAGAGGTAAAGAGCTTGGTATAATACTGCACAGCTCCGAACTGACTTTGTCAACAATGTTAAATTCCTCCTTTCTAAGCATAAGATGTTCAAAAGCATTCCATCTGTTTCTTTTTTTCACTAACGCATGAAAATACTTCGTATTTCTATCACCTTCCTTGAGCCAATGAACCTGGGCCTTCTGCTCAAGAAAAATATCTCGCTTCTTGTCATTGCAACTCATCACACTTTTAAGTTGGCCCAAGTGCTGAATGAGCTCTTCCGAAGATGACTATTGAAGAACAAGCTCAATCTCCCGAATCTGAGTCATGATCTGATCTTTTTCCTCAAAAATATTATCGGAGATTGATTTATTCCAGACCTTTAAGTCTGCCTTGAGATTACGAAACTTGAAGGAGAGGTTGTCCAAGGGGTTGATAGCAACCCAACCACCCCAATGTTGGCTAACCACTAGATCAAAATCATTCTGCAGATGCCACAATCGTTGATACCTAAAAATTTTCAGCCCCCAATTACGCAATTGCCGACCAATGAGGAGAATAGGAGCATGGTCCGAAAAAGTCGATCTTCATACCTCATAGTCATGTCCCAATTCTGACAATAATTTAAGTTTGCCAACACCTTGTCTATTCTCTTATACAACCTGTCATTCCTTGATTTGTTATTGTACTGTGAGAAAAAATTCCCAACATGCTGAGGTTCCATCAAATTATTGTTCTCAATAAATTCATTAAACTCAACATTGCCACCCCTCCTAGAAATCTCGCCTGTGGAGCATTCAAGCTCATTTCGGATGATGTTAAAATCACCACCAAGGACCCATAACTCCTTATTAATCCGACTTTGCACCTCACAAAGATGGCTCCACAGATCACGATGCCTCCATCTATCACAGGTCACATGAACTATAGTAACAACATAGGTATCACTCGACTGCCCCACCAAGGAGCAAGTAATAGCTTGATCGTGCACTTTGCAAGATCGAGATGACAATATCCACTACCCAAAAAAAACATATCTTATTATGATGGATATGAAACTGAACAAGCCCCAACTCCAAAGCAATGTGCTACCCCTCTAAGGGCTGAACAAACGGCTCTAAGATGGCACATAACTTCACCTTATTTTGAGTGATAAGATCCCTGTAATGTCGCTTGGTGGCCTTGTTACCAAGGCCCCTATAATTCCAAATAATAGTGTTAATCATCAAAAAGAATGAAAAAGTAGCACGAACTTGGGGCTCAAATGTTGCGAGACGCAAGCCCATGGGAGGTCATTCCTACCTCCTTTGTGTGATCCCAACAATTTTTGTACTTGTTGGAGTTGGATCATTCAGTTAAAAACTTCAAAATGGGTTGTGTGACAATTTTGTTCTATACTTGTAGGTTTTTGAACTGAGTTTTGGCCAGGGTCCTGAGGCTGGACTACGGTTATTTCGTGATGTAAAGTGCTTCAGAGTTCTTGTTTGCGGTGGAGATGGTACGGTAGCTTGGGTTCTTGATGCCATTGAAAGGCAGAACTTTGAATCTCCTCCGCCTGTGGCTATACTTCCCCTTGGGACAGGAAATGACTTGTCCAGGGTTTTGAAATGGGGTGGAGGTTTGTCTTTTATCGAAGCACAGGGAGGCTTAGCTGCTGCTTTGCATCACATTGATCGTGCTGCAGTTACAATGCTAGACCATTGGAATGTTAGCATCAAGGAACATGGTGCAGAATCTAACACAAGTCTAGAGCAGAAAAAGTTCATGATGAACTATCTTGGTATGCTTCAGGGAGAACATTTTGATGCAGTAAGAACTTTGATCATTTTCGGTGTCAGATTTAATTTACTCTTTTTTGTGTGTAGGTATTGGTTGTGATGCAAAGGTTGCATATGACTTCCACATATGTAGGGAGGAGAGGCCTGACAAATTCTACAGTCAGGTATGTTCATAGACATTCCTCATGCCTCAATTTGTTCATCGTATTTACTCTTACTCTTTTTTTTTTGTTAGTTTTTTCCTTTTTAGCGTACATCATACTTGCACATATAGTGTAAAAAAGTTAATTTTTTTGGACTTGTGACAAAAGTGCATTTATTGTTACAAAGTCATACCTGTCCAGTCTGCTCATTTGAAAGTGATCAGAAACGAGCTATTTTATGACTTTAGTTGGGTTCTTGATATTACATGGAGTCATTCTATATATTGGAAATGAGCTACATAATGATGGCACAGTCTCCTTGACATTGTGGAGTATTCAGATTTCTTATAATCTCTTTGGTTTTTAGATCACTTTCTCTTGCATCTTTATCATTTGGACGTTGCTGGTTTCTTTTGCTATTATTTACTAATATCATCTTCAGGGATGAAGTTTCTTCGTCAAACAAAAAGCTTCAGAACTGTACTGAATATATCTCTACTTACAGTTTGTGAACAAACTACGATATGCCAAAGAAGGAGCAAAGGATATAGTTGACAGAGCGTGTGCTGATTTGCCATGGCATATCCACCTTGAAGTTGATGGAAAAGATATCGAGATACCAAAGGTGAACTGCTGTTTCTTTAGTAGCCTGCAAATTTACAGAGCAATAAATCACTTTCCTAATTTTATTGTATTTTTGTTAGGATGCTGAAGGTGTAATCATACTTAACATTGGCAGTTATATGGGTGGCGTCAAGCTTTGGCAAAATGTTTGTAATTGTGATGATAACTTTGGTTTGCAATCAATGCACGATAAGACCCTTGAAGTTGTCTGCATATCTGGAGCATGGCACCTAGGAAAACTTCAGGTTGGTCTTTTTTTCCTTTGTAAAATCATCATTAGGGGCTTCTGAAATTTTATGGTGTTTGATTCATGTTGAGTACTTAAACATATCCTAAATGACTGATACATTCCCATTATTCATTGCTCATATACAGTCCGAGTGTGCATTGGCAACTGCAACTTTTACAATCAATTCTATACCGTAATATTGTAATAAATAAAGAAACTTATTTTACCATCTGTGTTATAGTATATAGCATAAAGCCTTTACAGGGTTACAGGATGCGAGAGCATGTGATCAACTAGAAACATAACTGACGACTAGGTTATGTCTTTCTAGCATTGGATTTCTTGGAGAGAACATGTTTTTTCTTTTATATTAGACATTTGTTTCCCCATTCCTTAAATAACTTACATAGCAGCTGGAAGGCATTTGATATATTTTACATTTTATGCCGATTGCAATTATGGTTTACTGTTTACACAATAACCATTGTTTAAGCCTTCTGCAACAGGTAGGGCTTTCACAAGCTAGAAGGTTGGCACAAGGAAAAGTAATACGATTAAGTATTCGTAGTCCTTTCCCTGTTCAGATCGATGGTGAGCCTTGGATCCAACAACCTGGTTGTCTAGAAATAACACATCACGGGCAGGTAATGTGGTTTTCTCCATTTTTATGTATGATAAAAGCACCATTTTCATTATATACATCATATGTATTGCATGGTGCATGACATTATCTACTCAGACAATTCATGACATCATGTGAAGTGCTATGTGAACAAAACTCGTATCACAAATGGGTCCATGTCGGCACCTTTGTTTGTTTCATGCTGACAATGTTATTCTAGTATTCTAGTATGGTACATCCATTACAAATCCAAACTTTTAGCCCAATTGATATTCATTCTGGTTACCGGGTTTGATATTTTACCCTTCCAACAAACTGATCTGTATACAAACATCATAAATTTGAATTTTGAATCCTTAGCAGTTAACCTGATATAAATAAACTAAGAAACCAATCGTAAATTAATAATAAGTTAATTTAGTCTTATATGCAGAACTTGGTCACTGCTCGAAAATATCCTTGGTCAGAATTTGTAGTTGTCTATTTCATATCTTTTCTGACCTTTGATTGTTTGGGTTCCGTGTGCCTTATTGCCATGGTACATGGCCAATCCGTTACATTCATCTCAATGCATTAATCAATCCTTTGCATAATAAATCATGAATTGCGCAGATATTCGAACCTGCAGTTGATTTTATTAGTTTTTTTTTTCGGTATCGACTATCGAGCCTCACCATTTGGCATGGTTGCAGGTTTTCATGCTGAGGAAGGCATCCGAGGAGCCCACAGGACATGCAGCTGCGATAGTAACAGATGTTCTGGAAAGTGCAGAGTGCGGTGGTGTGATCACTGGCACCCAGAAGAGGTTGCTCCTACAACGGATGGCCCTCCAGTTGTCTTGAAATCTCCTTGTTCTACCGCACCAGAGATAACTTTTGGCTCACTTCTAATCGGAGAAGTCACCAAACCAAATTACCTCCCATGGTTGGTTTTGAAAACAGTTTTGAGATTCGGCTGTATGTTTACCATGTTGGGCTCACAGATTGCAGTCATCCCAGAGTTCACAATGTTGCTTGAGATGTAGAGGTCAAGAGAACACGGAGGTCGGACCAGTAACATAACATTGGTTGTTTGGGAACATGGTCTTTCATATACATCCATATAATCATCTTCATTTTTTAATGCGAATGGTTTGCATAAACTTGAAGGAATGGTAAGTTATAGACGTACCACCACCAAGCTGACTGAGGCTTGAGAATACTACCCTTTTGGTGCGTTATTATCCATGGATTTTGTTGGCAATGTGCATTTGGTAAGACTGCTTTCTTTCTTTCTTTTTCCAAAATAGCAACAACTTAAGGAAAGCTGGAAGGCCCATTTCATACCACCAAAGGTTTGCTAATTTTCACATTCTCATTCTTTAGCGTGATCATTAAAGTGATATTTTAGTAGTTAAGAGACTTGTCATTAAAACTTATGATCTTAGATTTGAAATTCTATTAATACAGTAAATGTAATAGTTGTCAAAAGAAAATCCTAATGTGGTCTAAGTTTTTTGACAGGTAGTGTTGAAGTTGAGAAAAATAATTATGAATCATGAAGTTAAAAGAAATCGGTGTGAAATTTAAATATGAGATCGAACTCTATTGTTAAAAAAGTAATTTTAGTGATAACACTGGAGAATTAACTTTTTGTAAATTCAAAAGGAGTAAGGTCGACGACCTCCCGAAGAGGATAAGCATGCCCTTCGTTGTTGAACAGAAGCTGGCGGCCAAGGAGCTCATGCTCCTCAAGGGACAGAGGTTTTTAAATTAAGATATCACTGTAAAAGTAATTCTAATTAGCAAAATATAAGAGCTACTAATTTGGAAAAAAGAGAAGCAGAAGGCATGATTTTAAGGAGTGAGATGCGCAAGTACGAGAAAACTCAGCTGTGGTGGTATCGATTTCCACAGCCCTCTCTCCATGTAAACCCAGGCAACCCCCGTCCCACATCCCCAAGTCCCCAATTGCTGGAAGTGAATGGAATGCCTGATCTGATGGAGGAGCGCCTTCTATCCGCCGGTGATGCAAGCGATCATTCGGATGCTGCCGCTTCTCTGCAGCCGCTGGGGCGACGCTTGCGAGGAGCAGTCGTCGTCGTCGTCGTCGTCGCCGCCGCCGCCGCCGCCGTCCAGCCCTGGGGATAGGTCCCCCATCGACCTGCCCCTCCGGTGGACCCTGGTGCCGTTCACCGCCGATTGCCGCGGAGGAGAATGGAGGTTGAGGTTGGTGGTGTCGGCGTGTCGCACGGACAGGCACTTGTAGTTCCGGCGCGTACGATTCCGCTTGATTGCTCGGAACACCAGAGGTATCAAGCCCTCCATCGTTCCTCCTCCTCCTCCAGTTGTCTCTCTTCCGGAGAAGCGACGAAGACAATAATAAATAATATTTGGTGGTTCTCTCGGCTGGTCATGTCTATGGTTGGCACTCTGCTGAGAATGTCCCAACAAATTTTAAAAAAATCCTTCACTTAAATGCGAATTTATTTTGAGTTAGATTTTTTTATTAATATTAATTCTTATTATAGATTACTTGTAGGATAAAAAAATATAAAAAATCATAAATAAAGAGGCATGTTAAGCCAAAATCTCACATCAATTTTTTTTTAAAAGAGAATTTTAATCTAAATGTTGTTGTAATTTAAATCTCACTTGCATTTCTTTGTTTCTGTTTTCTGTGTAAGTACTATGCTTCTCACTGATTGAGTTTTTTGTCCAGATCCAGGCTCTTTGGTGTACATCCTTGCCATCAACCTGGTCTTTGCTTCTTTTTTCTTTTTTTTTTGGGTTCTGAGAATATCTGCTGATATGTCATGGTAAAAATGTTAAATCATGTATATGGTAGTTTTTTCAGCATGTTACTGGAAAATTATTTTTTGGGTAGTATGTATGAAGGAAAAGTAGCTAGTAATTAATTTGATCCTTTCTAAGAATACGTAAGTAATGTTTTGGTTGTTGCTTAAGAGGGGTGGATTCACTTGTTTATAGTTATGTCTAATGTATGAGAAGGTCATTTTCGTTTTATGTTATACCTTTTCTTTAGTCATATTTTTTCATTTTTCAACTTATGATATTTCCATTGTGTTATTTGTGTGGACTAACAGATTTTGGTAATATTTTTGCTTGCATTTGAATCTAGTATTTCTTTTTTATGGTCAATTTTCTATCACTTAAGTCGTCCACCTGTCCTCCATCATTTCATTGGACCTACTCTACCAATTGGTCAAATCCCAAATTCCTCTCCTTAACTTAATAATAGACATTTTTAATCTTCATAAAAAACCTTAATAATAGACATTTTTGACTATTTTTTTTTTTTTCCCTTTTCAGGAGAAGATCAGGAAGGAATGAATGAGGTCTTCTGGATGATATGACCATCAATGGATGGGCTAGCTTGTGATCATTCCATGGATCCTTACCCTACCTTCTTGTCTTCCAGCATGAGAAGGGAAGATGGAAGAAGCTAAGAACTACAGACTCCATCGGCCCATTGCCTTCCATTCTAGCTCTACCTTTCATGCATATCTTCTAGTTAACCCCTATCCATAAACTCCATTGATCCATTGAATGCTAAGAATTTGTTTGTCATAGAGTTTTTAATTTTTTATTATGCACTACAACAATTTACAATAACATTTATCAAACAATTTTAATATTTTATATTAAAAATCATATAAAAATACTTACATCATAAATTATATTTTTTTAAAAAAAATGTGAATTTCAACTAACTTAATTTTACTTCTACAACAAACACACCCTAAGATCACAACATTACACCAGAAATCTCAAAAAAAGGAAGCTCAATGGAGTAGTTTGGTATTTGGTGTGGAAAGGTGCTGTTGACATTTAGATTTTGAACACTTCCATTGGGGAGTGGTTTGGACATCATCAAGTCATATTTTTTTAAAAAAAAGAAAGAAAGAGGAGGAAACTGATGTATGGCACCTGCCTACTCCATCAAATTGACCAAGGAACTCAAGCAGTTGTATTGCCTTAGGCCACCTAAAATGTTCTTGGAAAAAAACCCAACCACAAACATCTGCATATTGTTGATCATAACTCCAGTAATAAAGGCATCCTCAGATCCTCCTCATTTCACATTCCCGAGGCATCATACATATATCATTGCTTGCTTCTCTACAATGAAAAGTTTTGCATTCATCAATATTTGAATTCTAGTAAAAACTATTGCAGTTTTTGATTCATCAATATTTGAATTCTAGTAAAAACTATTGCAGTTTTTGATTAATCAATATTTGAGTTCTTGATTAATTAAGCTATTGCAGTTTTTGCATTTATGATTTTATTGTAGCTGAAGGACTTTGATTTTATGATTTTATTGCATCCCATGATGGAGTTGTGACCCATCCTCTGTGGCCTCCCTGTGGAGTGTGGACTAGGGAAAATCTTTGCCTTCTTCCACACTCTGAATCCTTGTCACCTTGTGGACATCATGCCACCTTCCCTGGGCAGATGGTCAAGGAAGACGTACAGTGTCTGATTCACATCAGATGTTCCCCTCTGCAACCCTCTTTGTTTCAAAAGCTATAGAGAGGAGGGCACTGGATATTTTATTCTGCTTGGCTTTAAGGGGTGGGTGAATGCCTGTTGTTTTGTTGCAACTAGTATGAGATCAGAGGTGAGTATGATCTGATCTGATCAATATCAATTGACAACATGATGAAAAGAAATGACAACATGATGTATGCTAATGTAATGCACATGCAAATTGCACACGATGTTTGATTTTGAAGGTGAACAGTGATGGACAAGTGTTGGAGGATTACAAATTACATGTTGGATTGAACGGGAGGCAGCTACAGTTTGGTGATATGGGAGATGAAGTTTTGAAATTATGATAGATAGACAAGTTGTTTGGTAACGATCTTTCAACTTCACTTTTAATTTTATACAAATTTTCACGTATTACATCATTGTATAAATTGTTATTTACAAATTTTTATTTCACAATTTACCGTGAAATTCAACTATGTTTGATAATAAGGTTTAACTCCTAACTCTCCACAGTATTTAGAATTGAAGTACTTTGTTACCAAATAAAGCCATAATCTATGTTAAATAGAATTTTCAAGAATAACCAAGCCATTGAATTTAATATGTTTAGGTTGTAAACCATAAATCAAACCAAACTTTGATGATCAATACTAACAAGATGATCAATGCACTCCTACCATATTATTATGTTCTTCATTCCACTTGTGTTTCTTGCAAACAAGCAATAAAACTAATGTCTTCCCCCACACGCCTAAATTATTAAAATCTAATCAATAGTGGGGTGGAGGTAACACAACCAATGCTCCTCTGTGCCATCACAAAAAGTGTAAACATTTGTTGGGTCAAAAATGCAATGGCATGGACTTTCAGGCATGGTTTCAAGCACAAGAACCAAGAGAGTGGTAATGGAGCATGATGCACAAACCAACAAGAAAGAATTAATTTGATATTTCCATTTAGTTGCATGCATGTTTCCTTTGTTTTGCAACTAGAATACACAAATAAGAGGGGTTAATTAGATGGAGTCTATGTTGACCAACCTGTTATGTGAAGTTGCCTTCTTTCTATTCTCTATTACTAGTAACAAAAGGTCTATTAACAAAAATTGTACTCATTCTACTATGCATCTTCTAGTGTTTTACATCAGTCATCAGTGCCATACCATATCAAATAGCAAGTAATCTAGCTAATTCAACCAGTAGAAGTTTTGATAGACGTCTCTAAAATTGGAAAGGTTAGGGGTTAACATTTGCACAAAACAAAAGAAAATCTCCAAAATGGAGCATGAATTGATCAGTGCTTTGCCAACCCCATGAATTCTAGCATAAACAACACAACACACCTCCATATGTCATGGTTGGATCCATCAAACTTCTCAAGTTTGTCAAAGTTACAACCTAGAATATTTGTATTATTGCTATCCAAAAACAAGTTGATAAATGCAAGAGTGCTCTTTGAGATTGTTGCCACTGGGACAAAAAAAACATGACTAGCATAACCAAAATGAGATTTACACCAAAACTTGAAAATTTTAGAGAGATTCAAAAGACATTACTTCGATTGAAAACTTATGAAATTTAATGTGGACATTTGTAAAAAGAGTAACACTCTGAAGCATAACATTAAAGAGAGATACAAAGTATGCACTTGCAATCATCTCAAAGAACCCACTGCTTGAGTGCCATTTCTCCTACTCCTTATAGGGAACACAAAGGATACTTTAATCCTCAATATCTAACTTATATCTTCCTTCTTCATTTCAGAGAAGGTGCATGCAAATTTCCAAGTTTTTTCTTTGAGACACTTCTCTCAAAACAAGGCTCAGTTAGATATTCCTCACATGGAAAACTCTAAATCTCTTGTTAGAAGGTTGAATAGATGAGTTTTCATTTAGATGTGGAAAAGGTTGTGGAGATTCTTACCAAAGAGGGAAAACAAATCAATTTGTATCTGTAGTTCAATGATGAACAACGAGTCATCATATATCCTAATGTGGATGATATATAAAAATATTTAGTACTAACATAGGTAGTGTGGAAACAATTAACTTCCTTTTGTCAAAGTTTAACATAAAAGACATGCAAACTTGAATTAGTCTATATGGAGGATCAAGATAATGCGGATCACAACTTGAAATGGTCTCATTAAATCATGGATGTACTTGCAATGCACAAATGCTTCTTGCTTGGTAAAAGCACACAAGGTGTACAATTATATGCACTAGTTAGAAGAGAATAGTAGAAAAGTTACACAACTAGTTGAATATTCCAAAGGAGTTGAAAGTATCATGTATAAAATGAATTGCACAATGCTAGATATTGTATTTTCTATGAGTATATTGAGCAAGTTCACTAAGAATCCATACAGGGAACAATAGGTTGTCATACAAAAGGTAGTAATGCATTATGCTCTTTATAACAATAGCTATCCCATCATGGTAGAATACATCTTAGACACAAGTTGGGGGGGTAAGAGAGATGAGGCACCCACAGGTGGTTTTGGAATTGTTGTATTGTGGAAGGCAAAGAAGTGGAGTGTCATCTGAAAAAGCTCCATACCATCTACATTGGATGCATTGGCAATTTGGCATCATATAGGATAACTAAACGATTTACCAAAAAGAAGATTGGAAACTACCAGCTCTTCAGAAAATCAAGTGCCCAAGACTATGTTTGCCAAGATATTTGGTCATTCTCCATAATACCTAGTAGTAAATTTGTGAAACAAGTGGTGGTAGCTCCTATATGGAGATTTGGGCAGAATCACTCCCAACATTGATCATTAAAGAAGAAATATGGAAGTGGATGGGATACAACCCTTGCAGAAGCAACTGACTTTGGTGCAAAAAAAGTTAATTTAATCATTGACATATAGGTTAAGCACCAAATTCTTCTGTCTCACATACACATCTCAACATAATTTTCAAGGAGGGCTCTCCTTGCCAAAAGAAGCTCTCAATGGAAAGATTGGTGGGGAAAATGGCTTGAATCAAGAGCCACTACAAGGTATTTAGTGATGCTTTTAACAAATGTGGTCCAAGACTATTGTTGGAAATAATCTGTATAATGGTGGGAACAGAATCATGTAGACCTATTAGGCATATATTTCTCAATTGCTTGGCAGGGGTGTGATTACAATGATGGATGGTCAAGATAGTCTAATTCATCCCTTTGTTAAAAGTCTCATGAGAGGGCTTGTGAGAAGACATCACAAGGAAATAAGATTAATAGTCTAACATTATATACATTTATGCATTCTACTATTCAAAATACCCATTTTAGTTTGTAGAGCAATATATTGGCCTTTTTTCAATGGTTTAAAGATGAAATAGGTGATATACTTGTTTGTTGCATCATAACTTATTTTATGAATTTGGATTTCAATAAACATAATCATGAATGGGAGATCTAATAGAAAGCCTAGTTGAGAGAGGCACCCTAGAGAGAACTTGAATACTTGCATCTTTTTCAAGATCTACAAGAGGATTGAACATTGCTCTATATTTTTCTGCAAGGAGAAAAAAAGAATGCATCAAAAGTAATAATTTCTTCAGGGCAATTGCAATGGCATGCTTCTCATTTCTCTCTAAGTTTTTAATTATAATGATTTTTACGTTCTAGATTTCTATTATTGTATAACTATTAAATCATAATGCCATTTTCCTTCAAAAATCCTGTGTGGTAACACAACCACCATTTTTCTCTCAACAACATATCACACCCATCAGGGGGTAGATCATGCCTCTTAAAGAAAAGTGCAGTCTGATCTGATTGATCTATCAGACCATCAAGATGTCTGTTCTTGTAAACTATTCTTATCGTGGTAACAAGGTAAGACATAAGGCCATTTTTCTCCAAAAATCATGTGTGGCATCACAGTAACCATGTTTCTATCAGAGTAGCACAACCATCAAGGTATATTTCTTAACCTAGAATTCAAGAAAAATCAAAACTGCCCTTTAAAAATCCCAATGAAAACAATATCAGAAACAAAGTTGTATTTCCAAGTCTTCAAGTTTAGAAATAGATCATATGCGGCCACCAAAATGAAATTTTGTAGATGCATCTAGTGCATAATCAGTTGGAGCTTTAATGTGATTATTTGGTGAAGATGCATCATTTAGTGGTGAAGATGAACACAAAGGTGGCCAAAAGAGAAAAATACTATATTAGGAGATGTACATAAGCAGACTATAGTAATGCTCCTGGATTGGAACTTAAGCTGAAGAAGTTACTGTGGAAATAAATCTTTTAATGCACGTTCAGGAAGTTATTGCAGCAGAAAGGTAAGGAATGAAGTTGCTTGCAGTATACAAGGAGCAAAATTCTGATCCGTAGTCTACTTAAACATAACCCCTGTTCTTTGCAACTTTGCATGTATTTAATTTGACCAACAGAACAACCATGATCCATGACAATGAAAAACTAAGCATGGGATACCAATACATAAACATGTTGAAGTAGTCTGCACTGCCATACCGTAGAACATGCAGGCTCTACACTATATAAACATACGTAAGAAAAAGAGGCAAACTCAATGCAGAGGTTTCCATCAATGTAGGGTTTCAGACAAAGCAGTTTTATCAGAAAATGCTCTAAGCCTTGTTCATGTAAGTGAGGTAGTACCAAGATGCAAAGGCAAGCCCAAGTACAAGGAAAGGTATGACATAGTCTACCAAGCTGTAGGTTGGTGCCGGCTGTGCTGTAGTGGTTTTTAGATACTTCACTTGTGCCTTTTCAGGAACCTTGCTGTGTTCATAACCATCTAATACTCCAATCAGATAACTTCTCATCATACTCTTTGCAGTTGAACTGTGACCAACATCCTCAAATGGCTGTGTTGCATCTCCACCAGCTAAATACAGAACAGAATGATGTTTCAAAGGAAGCCATAATTGCAAATGTCTAACAATAGTGATACATGTTTGTAGCATGAGAAGCAAAGTAAAAAACTATAACATGAATTGTTCAGAATGAGAACATGATTAACACTGTTATATGGGAACTAATGGCGAAAAGTAAATGCAAATTACCAAAATTGAATGTTCAGGTAGAAGTTAAGGCTCCATTGACAACACATTTTCTCTAGACCTTTACAAAGTGGAGAAAAGAGTTATCTGGAAAAAAATTTTAGCATGTGCATTCAAACATTTGCTATTAAAGTAAGGTTCAAGATAATTGTAATCAGTGTTCCTTCATCCGTGACCAGTGCATTTTAATAAATCAAACAAATTAACAGAATATGATTTGATAAAAAGAAAATCAATATTACAAACACAATTATTTTTACAACTGAAATCATCTATGTAGTGTAAGATCACACAAATAAGAGGACCAATTGTAAAGGACTTCAAATCCAATACTAAATGATATATTTAGGACTTGATCAAAATAAGCACTATGAAGAAACAATACAGAACTGTGACAAGTCAGGGAATTATACAAGAAATGGCTTAAGATTGCTAACAAGACAAACAATTAAATAGGGTATTATTGTCAATAGTGTTTTGGACCATGAAAGATTTGACCATAGATAAAAATACCTAGAAGAAAGGGATTCAGGTGACCAACCCCATGTAGTGAAATTATAACTTGGATTGTTGTTTTAGATAATAAAGGTTCTCTTCTTGAATATACATCAAATATGATAATTTTTCATAACGATATTTAATTATAGATAAGTCTACGAAATCTAAATCAAGAAATGTACCATTTGATGGCATGTGCACATGTTATTAAACCAAACATTATATCTGAACAGATAATGGTGTCGTGGTTCTTTTCTTGTAATATCCATAAAGTGGAATCATACATGGTATTTTCGTTTGGGATATTGTATTTTGGACAACCTAATTTGGGATATATTCTTTGTACAGTTATAGGATATAAAATCCCATAAACAATGCCTTGAAAATGGGAGACATAAACAGTTTAAAGTGTCAATGTTTTTTTTTAAAACAAATACAAAATTTGACATGCATGAAACCAATAATTTTTAATCAAGAATACTTCAACTAAAAAATCTAAATTACATGCAATAATTGAAACATTGTTAACTATCTCAATCAATTAATGATGCAAATTATAAGTTTTCATCTATGAAAGCTGCAGAGAATCAAGATGTATTTGATACAGTATGAGGTTTGATCTAATTTCACTTACAGCAATAACAATCTCAAATAAGAACTGAAACTATTATCATAAAAGCTCCAAAGCACCAACTTATATTTAGTCTATGATAATTTTCACTGGTCAATTTATTAGCGGAAGTTACATCTTTGCAAGAAGTTACAAGAAATCCAACTTGTATTGTTCTATCACTCATCATGAAAGCCATGGTTCTGTTGAAGAGGATTGTTCATTAATCCCACTCTCGCACTCCGGGAGTGGGAAAAAATGAATTTTAGGTAAACGATTTTGAGATGGGAGGAGAAGAAAGAGTGATTTTAATAATGAAAAGAGTGAATTGAAAAATGTAAATGTCATCATGAAATTGTAAGTACTTTTAAAAGTTGGAAGTAGAGGAAAATCAATCCAAAGATTAGTTAATGGGCACAAAGACCATGAAGTACACAATGGATAGAAACCCCAAATACTTAGGAGTCTAAATCAATGATTGACAAGTAACAGAGCAGATACTTTATCTGTACGCCAAAACTCCAGAGGGTGACAACCGAAAATGGTATTACATATTTATTCTAATACAGTAAACCAAAGTCTCAAAAACAAAAACCTCCAAGATTTCAGTCACAACAATTCTTCCAAGTATTAACAGTCTCCTACACAGACCAAATCCTTATGTTAATAAAGAAGGGCAACACTGAACTTCACTTCATAACTAGAAACATGAAAAACGATAACAAAGAACAGAAAACAGAACAACAGGAGATCATGGACACGAAAGGTACCTGATGCCTGAACTAAAACATCATCTCCTCCAGGATGATCCTCCAAAAACTTGGTAACGTCATAAACCTGGTACCGAACAAACAGAACCAAAACAAGAACCCTCTCTTTACATGCCCAAGACACAATACAACATTTACTTACACCAGAAGCAAACAAACACACATGGTCCGAGCTACTGCTCGCTGCAAGAGATAGGATCCACACCTGGCCATCGATGGTAAGCCAGCAATCGCGCTTGGATGAGTGGGACGAGACCTCCGAAGCCGTGAACCTCTTGGGTTCCTCCATTCTGCACCGAGGCGGCGCGGAGGAGGCGAAGATTCCTAGATCAAGAGGGGCAGTGTTCAGGCAGCAAATGGTTTTGGACGAACAGGATGAGGAAGGAGAGCAAAACCAGCGAACCACAGGAAATACGCAATGCAAGCGTGGTTTGAGGTGGGTGAGTGAGTAGGTAGCCGTCGTCGCTAGATTTGTTTTATTTATTTATTTACATAGAGTTAATTGTAGGTGTAAATTTTGACCTATTATTTTTCATTATTTTACATCATTTTTAAAAATACAAAGAATGACTAAAATTTAATTTCAATTTTTTTTTTCTTTTCATGTGGGTCTCATTCAAACTTCTTGCAGACTTTTTATACATGAAAATGATTTTTTCAAATTCATTTTTAATGAAGATATTGTAAGTAATATTAGTAACAATAGATTATATTTATCAACATCTATGTAATAACTTAAATTCATATAATTAGTTTTAACTTTTTCCCTTTCACTTGTAATTAAGATGAATTTCTTTAAAGACAACTATCAAAGAACAATGGTGTATGACTTTATTACTGCACAAACTTTCATAATATAAATTACTATACAGTTTTAATATTGTTAATTTATTTTACTACTTTTAACTTCAACACTTCACAATTACTTGAATTGACTTTATATTAAGTGAAATCGAAAATAAACACACCCATACACTCCTGCACTGTAAGTGTCTACATTTACACTTTTAAGAAAGCTGAAATGTTATAGTCTGAAGGGCAGGTGGTGGTATTTTCAATTATTCAAACGGTAGGTTACATGTCTGCTTGAGTGTTTGGTGTAATGTGGTATAAAGACTATATATGTTGGGTTGAGTCTTAATATGTTGAATTTGGGATGAGGTGCCTTTGAATCTGGATTTATCATTTTTCTAATGTCTAGGGTTAGATCTAAGTATGCTCGAGAAAAGAGGAAAATGGAAGAAATTAAAGTAACAACTTGGGTGTGGTTAATAATGAGATGTTCCATATTCAATAATCGTGAAGAGTTGAAGTAGAGAATAATTTCATAAATTATATTAAAGCTATATAGTAAATTATAAGATAAAAATTTATATAATAATCATGATATATGTAAGTTTATAGAAAGTAAAATCTTCTCGTTATCAAACACACTCCTTAGAGATTAACATGATACAAATTTTATCAAAAAAAAATAATGCAACTGTCGATAGCTTTTTATTTTTGTCTTACAGTAAAATTTTAAACATTAAAATGATTTATTTTAAAGTTTAAACTAAGTAATCTTCAAAAAAAAAAGGGGTTAAACTAATTAAATAATAATTTAGTAAAATTCACCAATATCTACGCTTACAATTTATTTGTGCATATGGAATTCATAAAAATTAAATTGAAATAAATTTAATTCTTATGGATCACTTATTTGTATCTGTGTAATTGAATTCAGTTAATTTATATCGATACTATTCACTTTTGATTTTAAGACAAAAATGAAGTTTGGACTCGTCTAAAATTTAGGCATTTCAAGCTTTCTCACCTGCTTCCATCTGATCACGAGAATTTCTAATTTCGTTCAATTTTGATAAATATACAAATACATCTGCATTGAATTTATTTTCTTCTAATTCAATTTCACTCTAAAAATAAATTACTATCAATTTATTTTTAATCAATTTCTCGTACAAAAATGTACCCACGAAAGCAAGCGATCAAGAACAAGGTTAGCTTCTTTTCACGCGGTGATATCTTGTTGGGTTTTGGATATCTATTTGTCTTTATTTCTTTGTCAAGTTTTAATCGTTGTTACCGCCCCTCTTGTGGCAGATTTTTTTTTAAATTTCTATCTTTTATGTTTTGAACTCTTGATTTTTAATATATTCATAATTTTTTTACAAAAAAATTAAGAAAATACTCTTTAATTAAAGATGTCAATGACACTGCCTGAATTTTTGGGTGACTCAGCACGAGCCTGGCTTTTGGGTTGACGACGGCATGAGAACAACTCACTTGGTTTAATTTTTAACTATATTTTTATTTTATTAAAAATTAATATAATTTTTAAATATTAAAATATTGTTAAATGTAGGATTAAGTCAACAATCATATATCTTTTATTAAGAAATTCAAATCACTAAGTTATATATAATACATATAATTTAAATATATATATATTAAAATAAATACAAATATTTTAAAAATTATAAAATTATTTTCATGTTGACACAAAAATTTCAAAGACCAACCCAGGCATGACCCATCAAATCGTATCATGCTAGCCCACAACACAGTTTAATAGGTTGTGCTGAGCACGATCCAGTTGACATGTTTATCTTTAATGACACTAATAAAATTACTTTTTTAGTAGTATTATAATTTAATGATCTAAATTAAATTTGAATTATCTAAATTTTTCAATAACTCATCTAACCAATATACCACAACTCTTACTGCTTAGTTAATGTTCTTAAGCTCGCACCTATGAAATAATATGTTTAACAACTTTAGTGATAATCTCTTTCCCTCTACTTTTATTGACTAAGAAGTCGTAAATGTTATTATTGAAATTCTCGTAATATACCACTACTCCTTTATTATCTCATGAATTTTTCTTGGTCTTTCTTTATTGTATATATATGGGTTCACTGACCTTGTAGGTGCCCATAGATCACTTCTGTGGGCACCTCGTTTGGGTTGTTCGATCTCGATCAGACAAGCAGGCAGGCGAGCGAGTGAGTGTAAGTGTGAGCAGCGACGACAACTCGAGTGGGCGAGTGACATCGATTCATTGTTGGGGAGAAGGGGAAGAAATCGTTGATTTATTGCACACGAGCGGCTGATTCACGTTGATTCACGCCATCGCCATCACCCCCTTCGTCGCACTTGTCGTCGTTGTTGTTGTCGCCTGCTCGCATGCCTTCACCTATCTACTCGCCCGCACGCCATTCGATCGAGATCGGACGACCCCGACAAGGTGCCCACAGAAGTATATACTTTTTTTCCTTTATATATATATATATATATGTTCATTGATCATGTAGGTGCTCACAGAAGTTTCACTTTGTCTGGGCTATTCGAAATTGATCAAATGGGACACAAGTGGGTGAGCGACGTCAATTCACTGTCAGAGAGAAGAGGAAGAAATTGTCGATTCACTACATGTGAGTGGCCAATTCACTTTGATTCACGTCATCGTCATCGCTATTGCCATTGCCTCCTCCGTCGTGCTTGACCTCACTTGTCTGTACATCATCACCTACTTGTTCACTCGTTTGTGTATTATCTGATCAAGATCAAATGACCTAAATAAGACGTCCATAGAAGTCATTTTTGTGGACACCTGTATACTTATATATATATATATATGAAAAAATAATTTAAAATTATGTATAAAAAAAGTAATTCTAATAATGTTCATAGAGAATTAACACTCAAAATAATTTAGTAAAATTCAAAGATAAATTTTTTATTTTTTCACCGGTTCCGTCGTCTGTGTCTCCCCAGGCCATCCAAACTGTTCACCAAGAGCAGTGGAAAGATCCGCCGCCCACCTCCGTCTCTCGCCGGCAACGAGAAGGCCGAAGAGCCATCGAGGTCGTCATCATCATCACCATCATCATTATCATCATCTTCTTCTTCTTCCCACGCCTGTAAGTATCTTTCTCCACAACAACCGTCATGTGGGCACATTTAAGCCGCTTCGTGCAAAGTAAGCAGTGACATGCCTTCCCAGGCGTCAATCACAACTTGTGTTATAAAGCTCAAGAGTACTCCTTGATTTATTCCTTTATCATGGCGCTGCAAAGCCCTTTCGGTTTCCAATTTTCCTTGCCAGTGGTTAAGCAAGAGTCGCCAACATCTGTTAGGTTTGTCACCTTGTCACGGAGCTTCAACCACAGCAGATGCCGTCCTGCATCAGGTCGTTCAGTTTTCTCAATGCCTCATCACGATACCCAGAAGGTGTTAGTTTTTAATCTCTTTGTTGCCAATCATATCAGTGGTTTTTCATTTTCTAGCTCAAAACCAGAAAAATTAAAAGAAAACTTCCTATATAAGCATATTTTTGGAAAAGTGGTTTTGAATAAATCTAAATATTTCGTATGTTTACAATATCCTAATTACCTTTTCTAGTTGGTTGAAATAAATTTTTACGCATCACATGTATAATTAAGGATTATATCTTGAATATGTGTACTTATCCCTCAATCACAATTTGTTAAAGTTGAAAAAATAAGTAAATGAATTAGAAAATGGAAAAATGCCAAGTGTCTAAATAATTAGATAAATTCAATAGCAAGAAGTTAAAAGGTAATGTCCTTACATCTTTTTTGTTATCAGGTATGAATAAAAAGGTATCCCGCTAATGGTCCCTTTTCTCAAGCCATTTTTATCCATTATTTCGAAAAAAATCAACAATTCATAGCCAAAAATATTTAAATAGTGTTTGAAAGCTCGTTTTTACATTTTTCAAATAGTGATTATAGCTTATTGAAATTCTGCATTTTGTTGGATTCCTAAACTTTGAGGGTAGTTTCTAAAAGGACAGCCGAATAAAAACTATATAGTTGGTATAGTGGATTTTCCTTGCCAACCTACCTTTAAGCCATAACAATCTTGATGCACTGCTTGGTCTAGTTCTTCTTTGCAGTAATAGAAGGATCACTATTTTTTTTTGATCAACAAGATCTCTTTGTAGAATCAATTCTGATTTTAACTTTATTTTAGTGATGTTCAAGCATGCATGAAATTGAATTTTAATCTGATTTTAACTTTATTTTAGTGTAGAATCAAATCTGGTTTTAGCTTTTAGCGAGTGCTTGTTAGAAATATTTTCTTTTTTATGAATAATTGTCAAAAAATCATGTAATTTATGGTCATAGACCTGTTTTTTTTCATGGTAATAGGTGTATGCTTCTAAGTCAGTGGGACAAGAAGTTGAAGATGAGAAGGAAGAACCCCAAAGAGCAGACTCCATGGCTAATGCAAAATCTCACCTAAGTGACAGTAAGAGTGATGATGGGGATGATGATCCCTTTCTAATGACAACTGAGAAGAGAGCCGAATTGAGGAGGAAAATTAGAGAGACAATAGCTGCAATACCAGATGTTGAGGAGGAACAGGATCCAGAGGAGAGGAGAAGGAAGGTGGAGAAGCTCATAGCTGATTACCCACTTGTGGTTGAGCAGGAAGATCCTGACTGGCCTGAAGATGCTGATGGGCGGGGATTTAACCTTGATCAGTTCTTTGACAAAATCACTATAAAAAATGTGAGAAAGGACCGTGATGATGAAAACTATGACAGTGATAAGGAAATTGTCTGGCAGGACGATAACTACATCCGTCCCATCAAAGACATCACTACAAAAGAATGGGAAAACACTGTCTTTATAGACTTCAATCCTCTTGTCGTTCTAGTTCACAATCGTTATAGGAGGTTTGTTTTTATGTTCTTTATTTTGTAATTTGTGATTTTTTTTCCTATTCTTAAACTCTATGACTGTTTTCCAGTAAAACTTGTATGATTTTAGTGCTACAATGTGTGGGTTAGAAAATTAAATGGTGACCAGAACTTCTGAAACAATATTGTGCCTTTTGTTCCTGCCTGAAAAGTAGCTCCTTTCTGGTTTTTCATTTGAATTATCCTATTCTCCATTCCTAATTTATATTCAATCTTATTAAGATCTTCAAGCAGAAATTCTGTGCTTTTTAGATATCCATCTGGTTCATTATTGATGTCTAGCAATAGTATGCAGAATCAAGTCAGAAGAGTCAGAAAATATTTCCTTCTTACATGCACGTAATCTTTTATCATCCTGATCTGTGGTAACCTTTGTTCTTGCATACAAATTGTTTTGAATCAAATCTGCTCCACTATGCAGACCTAAAGAGAATGAAAAGGCACGAGTAGAGCTAGATAAAGCAATACAGACTTTCTGGGAGGCAGGATTGCCATCACCGAGGGTAAGACTACTTATTAGGCCAGAGAATGCATTCAACATTTTCATATTCTTCTACCTGATTTCCTAATATTAATAAATCAAAACAGTGTGTGGCAGTGGATGCTGTCGTTCAACAAGACCTTGTCTCTGCCCTGAAGGTCTCTTCCTTCCCAGAAGTCATTTTCACAAAAGCAGGAAAAATATTGTATCGTGATAAAGGTAAGTGCTATAATCTATAAGCCTTCTATTTACAACGTGTTCATGAGTTCAATGCATACCATCAAGTGCTTTACGAAATTCAAACAATAAAACTGAAGCATCAGTGGCTCCTTGATGAACTAGAACCATTTGAACTTGACCTTGGATTAAGGACAAAGCAACAAACATTTATCATTTTTTCCCATGGGTGGTGGATGCATACAAAAAACAATCTTGTGTTTGTGGTCTTGTATTTTTCCATAGTGCTACACTATGATAGATTCTATTGTGAAATTCTATTCTCTATAAAGTTCAATGGGGAAATACATTTGAAATGGGGGAGCCAAAGATCAAGAGCTACTAGTGGAGACCATATTGGAGGTTGTTGATTTTACTAGGACATAGATACCATGACCAACCCTTCAGAGTGGGTATGATGGAGATGCTTATTGTTGAGCCTTGTGGCCACCAAGGCAAATGCCATTGCCATTTGTAGCAACAGGGTTTTACCGAGATATGGTCATGAAAGTTATCTACAAAGGAAATCATGGAAATGGTGTGAAACAAATGCTCTAAGAAAGGTCAACAACAAAGTGATTGCCATAATAGATGGGTTTGCTAAAGGTACAAGAGTGTTAGCCACTGGAGAGCTCTCTGTCCAACATGATATACAATTACTTCAATGGGTGTGGGAAGGTGTGCAATCAACCTATTTTTGATATAGAGGAGACGTGGAAGGGTAGATTCTTCATGGATGCCTTACTGGGGGTGAAACTTCCTTTTTCGAAGAGGTTGACTCTATTGTAGTGAAGCTAAGACACAATTATCCTCAGATAGAGTGGTAGGTTGGTAGCATTGACTAGAACAACTTTCATGGTGTGAAGGCGGTCTCACCCTAATCCATACCAAAGAAATAGAGGTCAGTGGACTTGAAGAAGTTTGAGGTGGTGAAATCAACCCAGGCTCGTTTTGTAGACATCCTAGAGAGACGAGCTCAAACCCAATCCAACACATTGGATTGAAACCTTTAGGTTACTTGTGAAATTATGGTTGCAGATGGTAAATCAATGAATTGTCTGTCTCTAGATCTTATTGTAGCTTCACTCGAGGCAGGCTGATGAATCTCAAAGTAATATTTTCAAAACAAGACTAGACATTGAAGTTGGGTTGGATATAAATTGAAGTTGGTTTTGGTGTGAAAATGGTTATTAAGGTGTCAAGACACATGGGCGAGAGTCTTAGGTTCCTAGGCACACATATTAATTTATTTATTTCGAAATACATATATATAGTTATTTATATATATATATAATAATCAAAAAACACAAATAAATAGTTTTGATTAACTTATGTCTAGACAAAAAACAACATGATATGCAATAACAAAATAAGAGATCCAAAGTCTAAATGATACTAAAGTAAAAAGAATTTGATCAGAAAACCGTAAAAAACACCTTACATGTTATTGGATCTTTCTTGGATTCCTAATCAAATCCAACACAGATCCAGTTAGTTTCTCTAAGGCATTGAGTGTGTTTGGGCATTGCCCAGAAAATGACTTGGCACCTAGGCATTTGCCTTGACATGTTATATATATATGGGTATGGGTTAAAATTATCTATACCCGAAATAATATGAGTTGGGTTTTGATTTAGGCTTTGACTTGATCTAGTGCAAGCCATGAACATCCCTATTTGCATCAGTGGAAAGTTTTTGTTGCTTGAAAAGCAAAGCCTTGCTCCATTGCTAGGATCTTTTGGAATGCAAGGTAACTTAGAATTTCTGTATGTTCACATGAATCTAAACTTTAGGGATAAATTAGGAGGATTGGGATGTAAAATGATAGAAGATTAGAAGATGCAATATTCTACCTTAGCTTGTCTTGAGAGAGTTGTGAAATGAATAAACCTGAAGGTGACAACTTTGTTAGTACATTTAAGTAACCAGGAGCAGAAACCATGGAATTATCTCAATATGATGAGATGGGACAACAACGTTCATTTTGTCATGACCATCTGAGGATATTAATTCGACAGCTTATGTCCAATTAAAACTCAATAGGGCTTGTGAAATATTTGAGACAACACAAACAAATCCCAATAGTGTGTGGATTGTTCATCATGTTTAACTTATGGCATGGGACTTGGTGAAGCTAGTGCTTCTCATTTTATGGTAGTGGTACTAGCTTGGGATGTTATAAAGCATGAGATGGTGTAACTTGATGTCAAACGGGAAAACCACATTGAAAGTCCAATTCTTTGCTTGGGCATCACACCATAAAGGCATTTTTACCATAGTTTCCCTTCAGCAGAGGAGCCGGAATATAACAAGTAGGTGTGCCTTTTGCTATTATCTTGAAAAAGATGATAACATCTCTTCTTGCATGCCACACTTTTTCACAAAGATGGGCGATTCTACAAGGGATGAGAGTAAATGGAAGGATTGGATGTGGTGATGCATGGTGGAATGGGTGAGAGCTGTTGATCAGAGCTTGCCCTCAGAAGTAGAGATTATGTCATGGATTCCAGATCTGTTAGGATAGTTGTTGTGTTGGTTTTCTGCAGTTCAATCTGCATAATCACTTTTGTTTCTTTTGTTTGTTTTTTTTTTCGAGTTTGTTTACTGTATTGATGTGCCCCTCCCATGTACTTCTCTTTTTGATATATTTCTCTTTCATCGCTTGATTTCCTTCTTCTTTTCTTTGGAGACCTGCAGTCCTCAAAGCCTGCAGAAGATCAAGCATCTCTTAGATAATGCCATCTTCTAAGATTTCTTCATATTTTCCAGCAATATCAGGTCTTATTCATACTAGACATGCATTCCAGCAAGATGCATGAAGCAAACATCTATTCAGTTAGTTTTAAAATCCTAGAATGTCTTGTGAAATCATTCAGTTAGTTTTGGGACCACTTTCTAATTCCAAATTCTTTGCTCTTTCTCAGTGGTCAGAACTGCAGATGAATGGTCGAAAATAATGGCATTCTTCTACTATAAAGCAGTTCGGCCACCATTCCTTGATAAAGCAGCCGGGCAGAATCAAGAAAGAATCCCTTCCTTGTAGCATAAGAAAATACAAATCTTCTTAGAAGCATATGAAATCACTTTTTAATCAATTTTAGTAGTTTAATTGACTAAAATGGTTGTATTTGTAATCCTGATTAATGAAAAACCATTACCTTTATTAAAACAATCACTTCTCAAAGCTCTTCTTCATCAAAGGTAAGCTTTGCAATTGAAATCTTAGTGGGTGTTTGTGTACTTAGAAATTATGAGAAAATAATTCATAAGAATTTACTTTTTTATTGGTCAATTTTGTTATGTCATTTGTATACATGGAAAATGATGGAAAAGTATTTTTTTATCATTTTCCAATCAAGACCATTTATATTTTCATTTCTTGAGCATTATTTCTTTTCTCTCCACCTAAAAATAGATGGGAAAGTACAAATTTTTTAATTCTTGTCATTTCCTATACATGTACAAATATTTTTATCATTAGGTAGTTTCTCATTAATAAGAAATAATGGAAAATAATTACAAAAATTTTAACTATTATTTCTTATCATTTCACGTAATTTCACATTAATTTTGAAAATACAAACACCTAAATCTTATTATTTCTATTTTTCATTAATTTTTAAATTTTTATCATTTTTTTAATATTATTTCTGCATGCATAAATGAACCCTTAAATTCTAAACTTTTAAAAGTTATAAGTAAAGATTCAGGCCTTGTCATAATGAGGCGCAAATGACATACATCCTATGGAGTGAATGCTGCTTGATTTAGTAATTTTACTTCCGCAATTTCATTGTCTCACTCATTCCTTCCTCTAAAATAGCTTGACCTTAAATATATTATTGCATATTTGTTTATAATTATTGCAAATAACTTAGTAATTGTTAATTTATCTAAACCTTCTTTTAATTCACTATCTACTCTTTTATCTACGGTGAACTCATCAATCCCAACATTTTCCAAAATTAATGAATAAAAATCACATTATCATCATATGATAAGAAAATTAAAACGTCCTTTAAAGAAGTAAAATAAAAAATAAACAGTTTTATTTGTTGTAAGATTTTTATATGTTTGTTTACAGTAATTACAATTTTAACATTAGACAATACTAAAAATTAAAAATTCGGAATAGAAGTAAAATAAAAAGAATAATATCATTGAACGATTATACTTTAGGTAAATTTGAAAAAAGAAGTTCATTCAATTAATTTTAAATTTTCTATATCAGTTGTTTCTGTGTTATTAAATTGTGTATCTTATATCATGGTATCTATGTTATAATCTAACATAAATTATAATCTTATGTATCATCAATCACTATATAAGTCTTAATATGTAAATTTTTATACATAATTTACCGTAAAATTTAATTTTACACTTCACAAACGTAAGCTGTCGATAAAATAATACATATGTTATGGTGAACGATTGAGATGGACTTGAGAAAAACATTACCATATTTATCTACACATGTAATTTAATAATATTAGAAATTATAATTCGAATAATTTTAAATAAATATCTATTTAATTAACTTTAAATTATAATTGTTTGATATTTTAAGAAATCATTTTTTAAACACTCCAGATAATAGTTTTTAACTAAAATCGAAATTAATTTTATATATTAAACGTACAATTTACAAAGACAAAAAGATAAAAATACGTAATTATACAAACGATTGTTAAAAATAATATATTACAGACATGATTTATTTAATTTTAGAAATTAGATAAAGTTAAAGTTAGAGTTGATTCCATAAATAGAATTAAAATTATATAGTAATTTAAATAATAAAAATTTATACAATAATAATAATTTTAATACAAAAGAAGTTGAAAATAAATAAAATTTTAATATATTAAAAATAAATTCGATATATTATTTTAAAAAAGTATAGGTAAAATACTGCAAACACTTTCGTTTTTCTGAAATTATAAATATCGACATAGGGCGCGTCGCGCTGTCTGCCTCTTGCGCGCGCTCTCTCTCGTCTGCTCTGTTGCCGCAGGAGGAGGTGGTGTTTGCGATCTTGCCGACTGCTCCCAACTATCCAGATCTCCGATCAGCCGACCTTCGTCGATCAGCATCGGGTGAGAATTCCCGCCTACATCTTCGCTTCGCGGCATGACATCTCCGTTTCGATTTGGACATGATGTGATTGGGATGCTTTGTATTCCTCTCAATGTTGTGTATGTGTTGTTCGTGTATTTGATAAGAACCTTATTGATACGCAGACGTAGGACGACGGGGATACTGTAACTCTAGAAACTTCACTTCTTCTAACCACGGACTTCATAAAAAAGTTCTTTCATTTCAAGTAGAGCATATCTTCCTGATCATATCCAATTGAGGAAGGGTACATATGGACGCCATCATGTTCTCACGGAAAACTATTTTCATCGTTGTCCACTGAGATTTCATTTTCAGTTTTTCACCAGTGGAAGTTGAATCCTTGCCTTTCTCTTGCTCATTTGTCACCATGTTCGTTAGAGATAATCGCATAATTTCCTGACTAGTATTGGTAAACGGATATTAACTTTACATAAAATCAGATAAAAAAAGGTGCCATTCAATTTCCCGAGTATGTTTCACCTTGCTAGCCCTACATAAAATCAGATAAAAAAAGGTGCCATTCAATTTCCCGAGTATGTTTCACCTTGCTAGCCCTAGAAGGTCGTTACGACGTTTGAGTCCTGACAAAGAGTCTATAGAGATGGGTAAGACCTAGGATGGACTCTTTACTTGCAAGAGAGGGATTCGTGGTATATTAGTATTCTTTTTTAGCGCACCACAGAAGTGATGTGTAACTTTTGTTATGGTGTTTGGCGCCAGATACCTAACAGTTGGTAAATGGTCGTGTACCAAGGTTTCGGTGAATTTCATTCATTAATTTAATCATTTAGTTATTTAATTATTTATTTAGTTATTCATTTATTTAAGTTTCGTCAGCTTTTCTTTTTTGTTAAAAAATTGTCTAACTATGGATTTATATTTGTAGGTAAAAGTCTAGGGTGTTGCATTCTCCCTCACCTACATTTTCGAAATTCAAAATATGTTCCTCAACACTATTAATTATTAGCTAAATGCAATATGCATGTATTTTCCACTAATGTATATTATCAGAAGCTTTATCTGGTTTATTTCATGTTTGAATACTTCTGAGAATGGATAGTTCACAAGTACTTACAGATGTATAAATTTATAAAAAGTATTTTCCATAAAATAATTTCAAATAATTTTTATTCTACAACTATTTTTGATAAATATTAACCAAATTTTCTAATTTCACTTGAAAATTATTAGCAAATAGACTAAAATATATAAAAACTAAATTTTCATGGTAAACTATGGTTTAAAAGCCCTTCCAAACATAACAATACACAACAAGAAAGTAGGATAATAAAAATAAATTATTCTTCATGAACAAGAATGATGGAGTCATTAAACATTACGTAAAAAACAAGTTAATTTCTCAAATCATGTAAAGTGGTCATGGCTTTCATTATCTAATGTGTCACTCCTTGCAATAGAAATTCCTTCCAACAAGAAAGAATTAGAGTGAAAGTGGAAAGGTGTGATGGCAAAGTCGTGCAAGGGTCTAGCTATGGAGCTAGTGAAGTGCCTCAGTGAGACTGACTGCATCAAGGTATGGACTCACTCCGTCTCATTGTCCAAAATATTGCTTATTTTACACGTGTTCTTAATATAGTTCCATTGTTGATGGATTGAATTGGGTTTCCTTGTTATTCTATGAAAACAACCCTTTTGTTTGGATCTACGCATGTCCTATGTCATTGGATTATAGTAGTTTGGCACCTAGTTGCCTTCATGGAATCAAGCATCAACACATGCTAGAAAAAATTTGTTGTCACGTCATTTTTTGAATTTGATGACATGACATTGAAACCAATGTTGATATGATAATTTTTTTAGACAACATTTTTCATTCTTTTGTTACCATCATTGTCACTGATATGTTGAGGTTTTAATGATACATGTCATTTCTTAATGTTGCTGAAGTTTTACACAAGATTAAAGTTGAATTGCTTAGATGCCTATTTGTTGAGTCATACATGAATTTCTCATTAGCATTAGAAATTTGCTAAATGGTAATTACAAACATTTCATTAGGCTATTGAATGTTTTGTAGCAGCATCTATCGGTTTGGTCTTGGCAGTTAATTCTTGGTTGGTTGTCATGGGTTGGTAATTTTAGTTTCTTATGTAGTTCTAATGAATCTTGTGTATGCTTGTTTGCAATTTGTTGTATTTTGACTAGTATTCTATTTGGACACACAAGTAATGAATCATGATAAGTTAAAGTTAATGATAGTAAACAGCCTTGAGGTTAATTTTCATGGTAGTATGCTATTTTGACAAGAGGTTATATTGTTTTGTGAAGAAATTCTGGTGATTATGTGACAATTGTGATGGACTTTTAAACCTAAATGTTTGCAAATGGAGGTTTCAAAAAGCGTGAATTTCAAACTGGCTCCTAACTATGCTTTAAGAATTGAATGTCTTCTAGCCTAAGTTATTGCATCAATTATCTACCTCATCTTTGGCTTCATGGTGACACTTGCATAACCATATTAATCATTGAAGAAATTAGATTAGAAGCTTTCCCATCCTTCCTTAGTTCATGTGTACTTCATTGACTTGGATATTTCACGAGGAAATTATGGAATAAACTGAAGTTCATGCCATTTGTGCAGGTTGACAAGAGGCCGTACAGGGAATGTGCTGGGGAAACAGTTCCATCAATATCAAGTGAATGTGTGGGCCTGAGGGAAACCTACTTCAACTGCAAGAGGGGTCAGGTGTCCTAAAGCTATTCTTTATATCTGCTTACCTTCTTGATTCCTGATATGTAATTATGATAATAGACATGATTTGTTCTTCTTTATTATGATTAAAAAATAGAACCCTCATTGTCTTCTAAACTTCTAGTTAATGTTTAATCAATGAAACTTTTTTTGACAATATGTGATGAATAAAGTGTAGAAGCTGTTATTCTTTTCAAAACATTAGAGGTTATAACAGAAATAAAAGGGGACCTTTCATAGATGCTTAGGTATCTAGAAACATGGATTCTTCTAAGCCCAGTCTTCTAGTTAAAGCTTAATCATTCAAACTCTTTTTGACAGTATTTGATGAACGAAGTGTTGAAGTTGTTATTCTTTTAAAAACATTGGTGGTTATAATGGAAATAAAAGTCTTAGTTTCTAGGAAATACAAATTCTTGTAAGCATACATTGCACATACACCTAACACATGTTAAATACAACTTGGTTAGGTTTCGTGTTGGATACACCACATGGCATGTTTGGGGCTTTCTAAGTAAAAAGAAAAAAAGAATTTACATCACAAAAAATATAGACTCACCAAAAACACCGGGATTTGAGAAGATATATTTTTTCATTTGTACATTACTAAATAATAACTATTTTAATATTTTTTGCATGTTTTATAGTTATAGTTTCATACCGTGTATATTTTGTATGCCTATTTTTCGTCCTCTGGTTTTGTTATTTTAAATATAGAAATATTTATATTTAAATATATTATTTATTTAATATCATATCTATGTTGAATCATATCCAAAATTTTAGAAAATTATTAAATCTCCAAATCTGAATCATGTCATATCTGAACTCCCAAATTGTATTAATTCTTCTGTGGTATGATCAGGTCACTTCCCAAGTTTTCTTGTTCAAATCATAATTATGAAAGCAAGTCACCTTATTGGACTATCAAGCTAGGTCAAGCAAAGGAGTTGCCTTGACAAGTTTCTTTACCATTGGATTCAATCAAACAATTGTCTTAGGTCACTCTGACACAACTTGGTTGTCTTAATTGTTGTGGTCATCTTATTAAAATGTGATACTTTTATGGTATTTTTTTTTATGTTTTGGTATTTTTTCCATCTTACATTATACTTACATTATAGGGAAATTAATGAATGATCCTAAAGTTTTTAGAAGCTCGTTTATATGTGGGACCCATAAAACTACAACTTTAAACTTTTAAAAAATGATTGCAAAGTGTGGAACTAGTATTAATAAGGGTTCCCTGTATGAGGACAGATCTTATTGACTGTCTATAGCCCATCCCTAAAATAGCTTATTATTCTAACGCTTTAGGATCAGTTTTGATATAGGATGTTTTGTTTAGACCTCATGGGCCACTCAACTCTCTCTTATTACATATGCACACTGGAAATTCTTTAGTATATCTTTGCTATTTTGGTTCTTTAACATCACTTTCTCAATTTCTTCTTTAATATCTAAACCATCATCTATTCATAGCATTTACCACTTTTCCTTTTATATTATTTTTTTCATTTTGTTTTTATCTTCTTTCTTCAATTTTTACAAACAAATATATGAGTTCATGTTTTCTTATTCCCAAATATATAGAAAATTTTTCTGTTTTCGTTTCTCTTCACATTTTTTATCTGCACATAAAGGTACACACATTACAGTTACCTAACAATTAATCGTTACCCAAACCAATTTGGATCAAATAATAGCCTACACAATTACAAGTCAACTAATAATGGTTTACAAGATGGATTGAGACCAAGACAACTGTTGTCATAGTCAACATTTAGGCTTGGTTGTTTGTTTTCAAGTCTATCATCTGCAAATTTGGCTTACCTAAGACAATCATATCTGATAATGGTTCCTAATTCCCAGCAAGAATTTCAAAGAATTCTGTCAAGACCGTAGCATAAAAATCTGATACACATCTGTGACTTTTCTTCAAATAAGCAGTATACTTGATTTATTCTTGTATTCATTGCCTTACTAATAATATTAAATATTAATGAATGAATGTTTCAAGTAAACAAGTGAAAATGATAAATATTAAAGTCGAATTGATTAGTGATTTATGTAATTGCCGATTATTGATTAATCAATTTCACCACAAATAGCTAAATGGTTAGGTATTAATTGATTTGACGTAAGTTTAACTGTTCAATTATCAAGTCCATTAACTAAATGAATTTGGGCGCGTTTTGAATATCTGGTGAAAGCTGATATTTATTCGAATCTGACTTATCTGTTTGTGCTGCCCATACACACAATTGTTTTAAAACCAACCTAGATCAACCAGTTGGACCAGATAAACCGATGAATTGCTCTCATAATGGCCGAACCAATTTTGGAAAAAACAGTGACAAAAGTGACTTGGTGCATGCAAACTAGGATTCAATCAGTTCACCTAACCATGACAAAGAAAAATTTGTCATGCGTTACGTCTAGGATTTTTGTGTTAGATCCAAATTTGAAATCATTGTGTATGATTTGATGTAAGAAACAGTGTACACATATCATCTTCCCAATCTTTCCATGTGATGTTCAACTTCATTTTGCAGGTTGACATGAGAGCTCGAATTCGTGGCAATAAAGGGTACTAAAAGGAGGGAAATCATGTGCTGATCTGCATTGCTTGGATCATGCCTTTTTTGAAGTAGACACTAGAATACCAGTTGGGCCTTCGATTCACGCTTTCCTTGGAAAAGGTATTGCAGCCCTTTTTTTGCATGTATTGATGGAGTTGGAATGAACTACATATTTCAGCTTTTTTGAATATTGTGATATGTTATCACTTTAGAAATAAATATCAAATATATCTATTTGATGAGAATCTCCTGATTTATATTTGATATTTTATTAACACATTGAAACAAACTAAGTTGGTTTTTATGACCTTTGGTGTATTGCTTTTTTGTTTCTTGCATTATCCTCACTTTTTCAAATTAATAAATTTTGCATTGATATATTTGTCAAATCGAATTTTAGTAAAAGCTTCTGAACTTCAAAAAAAGTCTCTGAAGTGGCTTATGCAGTGGAAGTTTAGCATCCTTGTCTTGGCAGGAATTTTAAACAGTTTGTGTTTGTTACCATGAATCGGTAAACTGCCACCATTTGCTACAATATATTGATCCAAAAATTTAGGTTAGAAACTTTCTCAATCACTCTAGGAATCTAGAACCAAATCTAGTTGGGAATAGTCAACACAATTCTTCAAAATCCTGACAATGCCCTTCCTTTATGATCTAAGAAAGAGAAACAATTACTTGGGTATATTTGTACATGTAGAATTGATTGAAAATGAATTGATGAGAATTTATTTTTTAAGTAGAAATAAATTTAGTGTAGAAATATTTGTGCACTTTTCAGAATTGAATGAAATTAAAAATTCTGATAATCGAACAAAAGCAGATGAGAAAGTTCGAACTAACTAAATTTCAGAAAATTCATATCTTATGAATCTAGACTTTATTTTTATCTTAAACTAAAGAATAAATAGTATTGATGAAAATGAATTTAATTCATTTCTGTTGACACAAATAAGTGATATATAAGAATTAAATTTATTTTAATTCAATTTTCATGAATTCTATAGATACAAATGAGCCCTTGATATCAATCAATGTGAATTTTTTTAAAAAATCAATGTGAATTTCACCACACTTGTTTAAAGAGTAGATGGCCTTCTGAAAAATGAAAAATCATCTCAAATAGTCATGGAGACCGAGAAACTCAACTTATAAGATTGAGATGTAAATGTTACTTCACGAGTAGTTTTTTTTCAGCTCTTGGAGTTAGAAAAAGTTAAAATTGAAGTTAGTTTTATAAACAAAGTTGAAATTATATAATAATTTTAGTGATAAAAGTTTATATATTAGAATATGTATAGTAATGATAATGTTGAGAATGATTTTAAGAGTTAAAAAAAAATTGGTCATAAACAAACCTTAAGTTTCACATGGAAAAAGAGGAATTTGCACTAACAAACCAATGTGTGCGGTCTGAACATGCAAAGAATGATGATAAAAGGCACCACACTTTATTAGATGTTTGCAAGTCTTGACACAAGGCCATTTCTGGCATTTTATTTTACAAGAATGGCCGACGAGAAAAGGTTGGCCTTGATTATTCCAAAAATAGTTGACGTCCTAAACTGCCTGTTGTTTTCAGTCATGTTTTATTCTACCTCTTTTTCCTTAGAAGGTCAAATACCAACAATTCATGCTCTTTTCTTCAACAGGATTCGACACACGGTTTGTTGCCACAACACCTTCGACCACATTGACCAACAACCTCAAGGTTACAACCACATGAGTAATGTTGGATATATAATAACATCTCTAACACAAGTAAATATGGATACTGTTTTTACTTGAATTTAAACGTCAACCTTTTTTCTTCGTAAGTTTTCAAGTGAAAATTATACCATCTATCATCCGTATCATCGTCAGGTGAGTTCATTTCTTTCTTCCTCTTAATTTTCTTGTGGATTGTTTTTGCACCAAACATAATGAAACGTATAAAAGAGAAAGGTTCAAAAGAAGCAGTCATGTAAGGTGGGCTTCCCTGTGAGCGAAGTTGTCCGACCATCGTTGGTAGTTATGTTGATCAAACCGCTGTCAAATATCTCATGCAACCATAATTCCAGCCAAATACAGAGCTAGGACTATCTTTTTAATGTGCAATTACTCATTCACGTGTTTCAAACAGATGTAATCCAAGAGAGTTAAGGGAAACAGATCGTCCAAGCTATGACCTTCGTTAACATCAAAGGACGAATAAACCCTTGAAGATTCACCTTTTGACATTTCAGAGATATTTGTACTTTTAAAAATAATAAAAAATATTAAATCAAAATTTACACCATTTCTAAAAACACAAATCCTCCTTTAGAGGTATTTGTGTTAGGTGAAATTGAATTAAATAAAATTTAATTTTATCCAATTCAAAGTGAAAGTCAAAGTTGAAAATTAAATTCTTAATCTAATTCATATAAAAGGAGAGTAGAAAACCTTTCCCTATCCAAATTAGGCGATGCAAAGAAAAACTTTTAGTGCAAAAAGTATTTGCACACCTCACAAAAATAAACAAAATTTAAAATTTTAATGATTGTGCATATAACGAAATTAAATAAAATTAAATTTATTTTTTATTTTTTAAAATAAAATTTAATGTATTTCAAAATTTAACTATTCATAAAATAAACTTTTTAAAAGATATAAGAGTAATGTCTTGTAAAAAAAGGTGAAAAAATTTCACTCAATTCACACAAAAATAAGTCAAAATTGAACCTCTTTTAAATGAATTTCATCAAATTCCACGAAGGAATTGAATTGACGAAATTTCATTTGATAGAGATGCATTTAAATTCCTACTAATTTAATTCCTCCTAATTACATCAGTACAAACTCCCCCTTTATATCATTTGATGATTGAAAGAACCAGCCATCAGCCAATCATTACGTAGTGAATAAATATTTACACCATTCTCGCCAAAAATTCATTTGATTTTTGAACATTACCTTTTTCGGAAAGGCAGATGATCAGACTTGAGCAACCGAGATGGAATTTGGAAGAATTCCTGCAAATTGAAAACTTTAGAAAACTAATGAAGGAACAATATGAGCGAGCCATAAGCTCAGTACATGAACTTTCTTCCATCTACAATCAAAATTTTGTTTAAATTACATAAATTTAAATTTTCTTACTTATAATTCCTGACTACCAAGTTTTAGACCTACCTCCACTTTTGATTCTCCTCGCATTCCTTGAAAAAGCAAATTTGCAATCACCCTTTATAACATTGCCTCAGAACTTTGGAACCGTTTGACGACTTGCCTCCCGTGTCTTTGTAGGAGTTTCTAGAAGATGATTTTTTGTGAACCCTTTTATTAGCAGCCGCAATTGCTCTCTGTCGGTGCTTGTTCAGACGCTTGTTATGTATATCAGAAACAAAGTTTGTATCACCCGTGTCTTTGTCAGAATCCTGCAACATAAACCCTTGTTACATACAGACTGTTAAAAAGAAAGCACTTTATTTTTAGCGGGTAGCATGGGGATGGGGAGGGTCCCCAATCACCAAGGAACAGACTTCAGAACACCCTTGATAGATGGATATTTATATTTATCACATTCGCTCAGGAAGCATCAAACAAGAAGGACGTGTAATTTTTAGGTTGAACAATGCATCTCTAACAACTTGTGATAATATGCTTTAAGGATAGATACATATGGAATACCTGCAACAAAGTCTAAGTTGATCAATATTTATCGTTAACATGTAAACAATATTAGGGTGGCTGTAGCTAATGACCAAAATCAATAGCCAGATGGACAATAAGTCCTTTAGATCGTTTGGGATAATTGGAAAAGAATGGAGAGACCAACACAAAATAAGATATTTCCATTTGACCAAAAAAGGGGCTTAAAACTAGTGTGTTTGTTTTCCACCGACAGACAAATTCCTTTGGACAAGCTACAAATTTTTCCTTCCCAAAAAGGTGAAATTTGAAAGGAAAAAGTTTCCACCCACATACCATGTTGGTGTCAAAGGAAAAATAAAATCTTGTAGTTTGATTTTCCTTTTAACTACATTTTTTCATTTTCATTAGTTTCCTTTTGCATAATCATTCCCTTCAAATGTCAACAAGAGAAAATTGAAATAAATATCCAATGCTTTCATTGTTTTTCTCAAGTTTGTCTCCAAAAAATCTATTAAGAACAATGTTTAAGAAATCAGACTAAATAACTGTTAATTAGGTAATCTCATGATGAATTGATTCCCAGAGAAAAACTTGCCCACCATTGACATTAACTTATACACCTAATATCATAAATTCCATTATGCTAAGCTTTATAAATTTATTGAGTCCAAGTTTGATATGGTGACCTCATTTTCGGCGTTGTTGAATGTAACTTCCACCACTGGTTCTGCCTCACTTTCCTCATTGGTCTGGGCATCATCTTCAAGGTCTGCATCAGAGTTCTTGCTATTACTACTATGTTCAGCAGCATCTTCAATGAACTGCAAATCATAACTAAATAATTTAGTGATTAAAATAAAAATAAGGAAGATCAAAGGAGCTTTTAGCTACATAAACTTCCTTTTGCATAAACTCCCTTCAAATGTCAACAAGAGAAAATTGAAATTAATATCCAATGCTTTCATTATTTTTCTCAAGTTTGTGTCCACAAAAACTATTGAGAACAACTTTAAGAAATCAGACTAAATAGCTGTTAATTAGGTATCTCATGATGATTTGATGACTTCCCAGAAAAAAACTTGCTCACCATTGACATTAATTTATATACCTAATCTCATAAATTCCATTATGCTAAGCTTTATAAATTTATTGAGTCCAAGTTTGATATGGTGACCTCATTTTCAGCATTGTTGAGTGTAACTTCGATGACTGGTTCTGCCTCACTTTTCTCATTGGTCTGGGCATCATCTTCAAGGTTTGCATCAGAGTTCTCGCTATTACTATTACATTCGGCAGCATCTTCAATGAGCTGCAAATCATAATGCACTAAATAATTTAGTAATTAAAATAAAAATAAGATCAAAGGAGCTTTCAATTACATAAACTTGTGTTTACAAACACAAAATAAAGTCATATTCGATGGCATCAAGTAGTGGCTTTTGACAACTACTTTCCCACTTTACTTTCTTATTAATGTAAAGATATCCAAAAGCAAAAATCACGAATATTTTAATTAAATCAGCCAAACATGGCCAAGTACTGCAACTCAACATCTACACTATCATAAGAGCACAGCAGCATTTACAGAAGATCTTTTGCAAGAGACAGTGCAATTGCTACTAATATCCCCCTTAATTATTTCTCAAGCCTAAAAGGACTATTTGAAATGCTTGGCTGGAAGGGAGGGTGGATGCGGGCAATAGATAATACATATTGTATGACCAACAAATATTAAATAGTCAAATGCTGACCAAACTGGCAGGCTTGGCAAACTGAGTAATTTCAAGTGCAACAGCAATCAATGCCTCAATCCCATTGTATGGAGTCAGCATTCCAAGTGATAACTAAAAAAAATGTATGCTAAATTATCTGAAACCAAAGTTTGTGATATGGAAATAAAATATCAAGATATCAATGCCTCAATCAACGTCATATTCTTCAAATATACCTCTTAACACACCAAAATAAAATTTAGCTCCACATAAATTATATATCATTTACCTCCTCAAGATCATCTTGATCTTTTCGAGTAAAACCACTAGCAGCAAGTTCCTTATCAAGGAAACCGGCAGACTTTTCTATTGAAGAAAAGGAAGGCCTACAAACTTCATTGGTATCTGAATCTGACTTGTCAAGCACAGCATTATCTTCAAAAGAAAGGTTCAACCTGAAGCAAATGAAATCAAAAGTAGTGAGCAATTCGATGAAGTAGTGAGCTTTAACTCAATGCTACCACCCTAATTATACTTATCTAAAAAGGTGCTTTAGGGCCTGTTTGTGCCAATGACAAGAAAAGAAATAATGAGAATTCTGGAAGTGATGGGAAATAAAAATAAAGGGATATGACGAAAAATAAGGTTTGTTTGTACATGTATGGAAAATTAGAGGAATTTCAAAATTTAGGTGTTTGTGTCTGATCTCCTTTCCTGTCTATTCATAAATCAGGGAAAATCAATTTCCCATGATTTCCTGACTACATAAATACCACTAAATTTTTGATCAATGGGAAATGTCTTTTCCATAAATTCATTTCCCAAGAATTCTAAATGCACAACCCCCCCCACCCCCACCCTTAGTGTTAGCTAAAAGTGAGGAAAAAGTACAAGTTCCAAATATAAAACAGAAAACCAAGTAAGCAGTTGACAAACAGCAAACCTCTTGCAGAAGAACTTATAAATACATTCAACATCCCGATCGAAGTACCTGGAAGGAAAAAGAATTGAGTAATTAAACTACAGTTTGAACACATAACAAAAAAGGCAACAATGAAACAAACACAAACAAAACCAACACGTTTAAAAATTGAAAATTATGATGCCTGCAATCTCTCAGGCCATTTGGATGCATTGAAATAAGGTTTTTTAGGCGATTAACTTCTATTGTGGGTAGGGCTTGGTATTTTTCATCGTTTAGGGGAAAGGTTGTTGGTTGCATGAAGCCTGGAAGCACTTTGCTCTTTCTTTTGTTTTAACTTGTTTTTTACCTAGATGCTTCTTATTAACCAATAAGAATTACCTTTATCTTCAAAAGCAGTTTGAATCTTGTGCATAAGCTCATAAATAAAGATCAAAAGAAACAAAACAGTAAGTTACATTGAAAGTGGTACCACATACATCTGTGCATTCTGATGGGAAACAGACACCATTTGGGGAAAATCAATTAGTGTGATCTTCTCATCATCATCAATCTGAAACAACAAAAGGGAAGTTCAACTCAAGAAGCAAGTTCATGCATGGACACATATTGAGCAAAAGCAAAGTATAATGGCTGAAACACAAAAGCAAACAAGGTAGTGTTAGCTACATTATTTCTATTCAAACAAACAGAATGCTGATTCAAATATGAACACAAGTTACACAATAATGTAAATTTTTTCCATAAAAATCTTCCGAAGGGAATCTAAAACAAAGATGCAATAAGCCCTGATTCCCAACCACAGTATCTCAGACATAAAAATCTGGGATAAACCAAAACAAAAATTTCCATACACATAAAGCCATTTGGACTCCATTTGATCACATTTAAAAGGATATGTGACCTCTCATTGATAACTGAATGGAGAGAAGATAACCGAGCAAAGACATACCATTATGTTGAATTCGTTAAAATCACAGTGAATAAGGCCATGTTCTGCTAATTGAACTATAAGACTAAGAATCTTTTCAAAGACTGCATCTGGATTTGGCAATTCCCTTACTTGCACACTGCACAGTAATTTTCGTCTGTCAGTTCTAAGATGAATACATGTTCTTCAAGGAAGCAATGCAAGTACTATTTCTAGGTTTAGACATAAAATGTGCAGTTATTGACAGTGGACCCTCTTTTTGAGCGACTGCAGTAGATTTTATTATTAAAATGAGATTCTGAATGCGAACAATATATGCAGATATCTACATTAAATTGCTAAAAGAAATTAAAGTGGAAGCACATACAGTGGGTAACCTTGTACAAGAGACATCACCACACAATGCCGATTGCAATCCACAGCATTTGGAACAGGAAACTCATGCTCTCCCAAAGCCTGTACATTTTTCCAATCAGGAATTTACTTGTTAATGTAACTGCAATGAAAAAAATGAAAACATAAACCAAAGAAAGGGGGAACCTTCATGAAAGAAAACTCCTTGAGGGCAGCAAGACGTGAAAGGTAGAGCCAATTGTAATTTTTGCGATGTTTGAGGTAATCACGCTTCGACTTGACAGCCCTGAAAGAGATTCTCCCCAGCCTGTGCAGCTTCATAACCAGAATGGTGCCATCCTCTGTAGCAACTTCAAATATATCTATTGACACAAAAGGCAGGTAAAGCTCCATGACCATCAAATATAATGAGAATAACAAAGGATGGGAGAAAAATGTTTAAATTGCAGAATGCAGCACCTGACTCCTTTCCTACACCTATTTGCCGCCCAACAAATGCAAAAACACCACGATTGACTAGGGCCTTAATAGCAAGAAAATCGTATCCTAGGTAAGTTAATCGGAACCCATCATCTGCAACAATGCAATAGAATATAGCACAATTAACAATTGAAAACACATAAACCGTACAAAGAAATAAGAAGATGAAGGAGAACACATTTGGAGGAGTCGTGGTGGACCAGCTTGTGTTTGAGCAAGTTCCTCAGCACCTTGTACGTTCCTCCATGCCTAAAAATTCCGACGAATTCCCATACTAATCAAAATTGAGGAATGAAAAAAAAACAAAAAATCCAAGGAAGAAAGGAAACACACTTCAGATTCGCAATGCGGTTAACGAGCTCCGAGGGGACAATCTCGTGCTGTGATACAAGGGAAAAGCAGAGTTTAAAATTGCAGAAGCAAGAGAACGGGAAGATGAGAGAGCCAATTTTGGATGGAGGAGACAGTGCTTACGTTGCGCATTCCCATCTCAACAGCAGTGAGCACCCTGAAGTCGTCCTTCGATAGGTACCGAAGGGCGTTAACATCGAGCTTCATGCCAGCCGGAGAGTAACAAAACCCTACTACTCGTCGGAGATTATAAAAAAAATTAAATAAATAAATAAATTGATCCGTGCACCATCAAAACCCCAGCTCAAACAGAAAGACAGGCGAAGGGAAGATGTCGGCGCAAAGGAGAGGAGAACCAAACCATTGTGCCTCGAAGGTTACCTGTGGAGGAGTCGCGGCGCGGCCGGAGATCTGATCGGAGGAGCTATCGGATGGCCGGAGGACTCGAGTTCGGACGGAGGAAGCGGCGGAGAGCGAAGGTCACCTGTGGGAACCTCGGGGTGTGGAATGTGCCGCGAGATTGACGACGAAGGGTTCGCGGGATTTAGAGGAGGGGATGGGAGTGATGGACGGTTGGGATTTATTAGCTTTTGTTAGATACAAAATCTAATCAAGATCCAACGATAGAGAAATGATGAGAATCTGTTGGTTGCATCGAAAGAAATTTTAGTTGTCGAAAATGAAATAAAAATTTAAGAAATAAAAAATTTAAAATTTTAATTTAAAAAATTTATAAATTTTTTATATTTTAATATTTTAAATATAATTTTATATTTATTTTAATCATAAATTTAACAATAATCCAAAAAGATTTAATAAGATACATGATGTAAAAAAATATACTGAAATTTTTATCTATTATAATAATTTTTCTGATTCAACGGATAAAAATGATAAAAAAAATTACTTGAAAGAAAAATTTAAAATTTTTAAAATTTTTTGAAATACAAAAATACTTAAAAATCTACTAAGGAAAGGTCTAAAAACGAAAATAAAAATAAAAATAATGGATAGAAATGAATACGTAAAATCAAGAATGTAACAAAAAGTAAGGGTTTAGTGTTTAAGAAATACATACTATAAAAAGTAAAATATAAACAATTAAAGAAAATTTCATATCGTACTTTTCGTCTTTTTTTTCTTTCTTATTTTTTAGTTTTATTAATTTTCTTTTTTCCCTTATTTCATTTCGATCTCTTTTTCTTTTTTCCCCTTATTTTCTTTGTTCAATTTCCATTTCGATGTACGTAAAATTTGACGAAAAGGAATTGATAAAAAAATGAAATTAACTTAAAGTATTTATATACTTATTAGAATTTAATAGAATTAAAATAATAAGTATATTTACGGACGAGTGAAACAATGTGGAATATCAACTAGTGCGTAGTGTTCTCTATAGTCTCAATTAGCTTGGGATTGGACTTTGGCAATCTTAAGCTTCATTGTTAGTCTTAATCTTCGTTATTAATCTTACCTTCTTGCTTAACTGTGGTAGGACTTGATTTTCACCTTCATTTGTCTCAGTGCCTTGCCTTGTTGTGTTTATCCTTCAAAGAAAAGCAAAACGATAAAACATAAACACACATTGCTTGTCATTTTTGATTTCATCTACCATAAAATTAATTTTAATAATTATAAAGAATAAAGTTAAGAGTAGTAAAATAAATGATATTGAAATTATACAGTAAATTATGTAATAAAAAATTTATATATAACAATGATATATGAAAATTTACGTAAAGTTAAAAATGATACCCTTTAAGTTGAAATGGTCAAAGATTTAGAAAATATTTATACTTTTAAAATTACAAGAAAATAATAAGAAATGAAAAAATTTTAATTATTATTTCTTACCATTTTTCATTAATTATAAAAACATAAATACCACCTTAGATTTTAATTTATCGAGGAAGAGTAAATTATAAGTAAAGCATGAACACGTCATCATTCATGAAACTCATATATAAGAGAACGTTTCCATTTTTTTTGGATAAAGGGAGAGATTTGTGTTTTTGAAAATGATAGAAAATTGTAAAAAAATTTACCTATTATTTCTTATCATTTTCAAAAATATAAATCTACTGAAATGGAAACTTGTGATCTATGTGATAATGCTTACCAATTTAAGCAAGAAGTTTTTTATGGGTTATTGTAAAGTAATCATGAGTTTTATTGATACTGTTCGTCAGTTTAAGAAAGAAACTGTCGTAGATTACTGTAAGGTAATTAATGAGTTTTCTTGATAATGTTTGACAGTTTGTGCAAGAAGCTGTCATATATGGGTTTATTGTAGCATGCAGTGACAAGTTCCAGTGGTATCAAGTGATCAATAATTTATTACATATTTTTTGTGACGAGTGTGAAGAAGAGAACAATTTATGCTTCTTCCACTATTTTCAATTCTCATTTCCATTCAGTCTTTCCTCACTTTTGTTGCAAGCAAAACCAGCCAAAGGGCAGGTTATATAGAAAATTTCAGTTCTCCAAAGACAACTCAGTCGAGATCTGAGCAAGCTTTGGTACGGTGACAGAATAAGAAACCCAACAGTTATATTCTAATGGCAACTTGGGTTCTCTTGCTGGTTGCTGAATCCAGACAAGAAACGTTTCTAAAACCTTTCCTGCAATGCCTCGATTATCGGAACTCTGCTGTAATAGTATATACTTAATTTATCTTTTTCAGAACAAATGCTGAGTACAGCAGGCAAGCAAGCACGTGATGATCCATTTGTCGTTCATACCCACGAGTCCAACACTCCAAATTTTGCTGCATTTTGTACTCAATCACAGATCGCAATACAAAAGAAATGATTGAGCAAACACTGATCAAAACCGATCATTTTAACCAAAAGTTCTGCCTAAATTAATATTTCAGGTTTCAATGCTAAAGTCTCGTTTAGTAACAACACACTTTAATTTTGAAAATAGTGAAAAATTAAAATTAAAAGAGTAAAATAAATAAAATTAAGTTTTACAGTAAATTATATGATAAAAGTTCATATTTAAAAATTATACAAGAAAATTGACTTGGTAAATGTTTTGTTACCAAATAAAGCTTAAATTTCATTTAAGATCGATTTCCAAAATCACTTTTAACGTCATTATTACTATACAAATTTTAACATATAAATTTTCATCACTTTAATTATTACATAGTTTTAATTTCATTTATGAAACTAACTTCAACTTCAACTCTAACTCTCAAAACTAATTGACCTTAAATGAAAACTTAGGTTGTGTTTGGTAATGAAATTTGGTACAGTTTTTACTATACAGAATTAGTGATACATAATATTTATACCACATAGAATATGTAAATAGTAATTATAACAGTTTCTTTTACTGTAATACCTGAATGTGAAATGACAGAAATAACATTTCCTTTAACATTTTTTGTCCATTTTATAGATTTATTTCTCTTGCATTGATTGTTTGGTAAAAATTAGAAAAAATAGAATTGAGAATCATACTAAGTGTGAGCTTCCACCTCATTTAATCTCACATTATTTCTAAACATAGGGTGTGTTTGTTTAAACGGTGGAAGTAAGTAAAATAAGATTTACTCGTTGTTTTAAAAAATAATATAATTTTTTAATATAAAATATTAAAATTATTTGATAAATATTATTATACAAAATTACAATATATAGTAAAAAATTAATACATAATAACTAACTCATAAATAAATATGACCATAGACTTAATGGTGGACTCATCCCTTTCTGTCTGTCTAAACAAAAATACCCGGAAAACTGCAACTAGTACTGTTTTCATATATGCCAAACTTCTCTAAAAAAAACCATTAACCATACAACCAATGATTTGAGATGCAAACTTTGACTTTCAGAGATAATGTCCCGGAAGAAAGTAATTAGGCGCTCCATAAAAAATGGTGCACTGGATTTGCTGTATATATTCTTTGTAATGATACTATTTTTCATGATTCTGAATTTTGAATTTTCAGTCTTTGCTTGGCATCTGGCATCACTTTTATCTGTTCAATTACGAGGTTTGTACACCAAGAAAACCTTTTCCATGAAAATTTGAAAAACCTGATTTTTCTGATATTTAAGTAAAATTAGAAGTTGTTAATCTCATTTACAGTCATATAAATATAAAATTTTTTGTTTGGCATCCATACACAAACAAGCCTTAATGTTTTTTTTTTCCGATTGCTTATTCACGATACATTAAACTATCATGGTTAGGTTAAGCGTGTGGGGCATTTGCTTTATTCAAAACGAAAAAAATAAAAACAAATATGTTGGATGATATCTTCAGTTTGTGATCGAGAGCATCCAAAGGCTGGTTCAGCAAGGAAAGATAATAAGTATTAGTAGAAGCAGATTCTGCAAGAACAAGAACATTAACTGTAGAAGTAATTAGACAAGATCGAAAGAATTGATCTATCGGAAAATTTCAGCAGCCGACGGACCTGCAGATTCTAATGTTGACGAAGAGAACGTCAAATTCAAGCAACGTTACCAAACAAAAGAAAAGAGAACCACATCGTGAAAGCCGACGGACCTGCAGTGCTATGCTCGGGTTTAAAAATTTATACCTGCAGATTCTAATTAAGAGCATCTGAAATTGAAAATGATTGGTGGTCTTGGATCTAACTTGATAACTTTGCGAAGACTTTGAGAACTTCTGGTTCGGGTTCTGCGGTTCGCATTTATTATTCTTCGTTAAAATTTTGTTTGTTTAAGTATTTTTTATTATACGTTATATTCAGTAATATTTATTAAATAATTTTAATATTTTATATTAAAAAAATATCAAAATATTTATATCATAAATTATATAATTTATTTTTAAATATAAATCTTATCTCGCTTAATTTTACTATTAAACAAACACAACAAAATAAAGCATAAGTATTGTAAAGGTGTGTGTTTACGTAAAACTGAGGTCAAAAATACAATTCTGTTTTAAAATTAGAGTTTTATTTTGAAACAATGTTTAAAAATAAGATCTATAAGAATTTTTATTACGTAAAATATATATTTTAATAAATAATATAATAAAAATAAATTTTTTTACTATACCTATCGAAAGAGAAATAGAAAAAAATTTCTCATCAAACCTTAAAAAAAGCAAACTCCCGACTTTATCTAATATGTTAATTTTGTCAAAGTTATTTAAGGTATATTTACTAATCCCATCCCACCAGAGTGAAAAAAAGGTAATTTTTAGTTAAATAATTTTGAAACGAAAATATAAAAAGAATAATTTTAATAATAATAAAAAATAAATTAAAAAATATAAATATTATTATAAAAATAAAAAATATTTTTAAAAATTAAAAGTAAAAAAAAAAACCTGTAATTAACAAAAAGGCAAAAGAAGCCCACCCTGTTAGGCGGCGGTTAGGCCGATGCCGAAGACCGAAGTCTGAAACGCAAACTCTGACATTCTCACTCACTCATCGGCCACCACCGTCGCTCTTGCTCGATCTGTGTATATATATATCACATCGCTCTTGCTCGATCTGTGTATATATATATCACAGATTTCTTCCTTGTTCTTCTCACCCTTCCTTCTTCCTCAACGCCATTTGATTTGGGTTGGGTCGATTGCTTCTGATCTCGCCGGCGATAGTAGAGATGGGAGGAGTGGAGGACTACCACAGCACCAACAACAGGAAGCTGCTGGCTCACCAGCAGACCCATTGCTCCACGCTGACCAAGCTCAAGATCTTCCTCCTTATCATCTCCACCAACGTCGTCACCGTCTACCTCCTCACCGGATTCCGACCGGCCGTCAGCTGGTTCGACGGTGGTTCCATCTCAAGCCAGCTCAACTCCACCCAATCCGAGATCGACCTCCTCCGGCGACGTCTAGTCGCATCCGATGCCCTCATCGAGACCCTCCTCGCAGAGCTCCGCCGCTGGCAAACCGGTTTGCGGCATCCGTCGGGTACGGATGGCTGGCCTGAGGAGCTCTCCGGGGAGCTCAAGCTTGCCGTTGGCCCGCACAAGCTCCCTCTGGGCCGATCACCCAACTTCGGCTCCGACGAGCTCTACCTCCCGCTCGGCGCCGCGTGTCGTACGCTGCGGGAGGACGTGGCGAGGTACATGAGTTACGACGTTGGTGGTGAGTGCCCGTCCGATGAGGTGTTCGCGCAGCGCCTGATGCTGAAAGGTTGCGAGCCGCTCCCAAGGAGACGGTGCCGACCCAAGTCGCCGGTGGGGTACGTGGAGCCCCGGCCGCTGCCGGAGAGTCTCTGGGCGACGCCTCCGGACACCAGCATCGTGTGGGACGCTTACACCTGCAAGAACTACGACTGCCTCGTCCACCGGAGCAAGGACCCGAGGTCGTACGACTGCAAGGACTGCTTCGACCTAAACGGCCGGGAGAAGGGACGGTGGTTGGTCGACGGCGACGGCCTCGACTACGGCATGGACGCCATCTTGGGTTACAAGCCGCCCCGCACGGTACGGATAGGTCTGGACCTCGGCGGTGGCTCCGGGACCTTCGCGGCGAGGATGAGGGAACGGAACGTGACGATCATCTCCACCACCATGAACTTCGACGGCCCGTTCAACAGCTTCATCGCTTCCCGGGGCCTGATCCCAATCCACGTGAGCATCAGCCACCGGCTGCCGTTCTACGACAACACCCTCGACATCGTCCACTCTATGCACGTCCTCAGCAACTGGATCCCCAGCACCGTGCTCGAGCTCGCCTTGTTCGACGTTTACCGAGTTCTCAGGCCAGGTGGGCTCTTCTGGCTCGACCACTTCTTCTGCGTCGGAGACCAGCTGAACGGCACGTACGCCCCCATGATCGGGAGGATCGGGTTCAAGAGGCTTCGCTGGAACGCAGGCCGGAAGCTTGACCGTGGCATCAAGATGAAGGAGTGGTATCTTTCGGCTCTGCTCGAGAAGCCCATGACGTGAAAGCGAAGCCTCTCTCAGGCATTTCGTCGAACACCATCCTACCCTGGGTGGCCACCAGAGAAGAAGGCTCTTTCTTTTCTTGACCTCCCGTGTTCTCTGTTGTCCTGTTTCCACCTGTTGCCTGCACTACTGTTTACAGAATTTCTAATAAATCTACCTATAAATTTCTAATTGTTTTCCTCGCATCAATAATCTTTTTGCTTGCATTTAATCAAA